>CABHPH010132471.1:0-63523 GCA_902168325.1 Peromyscus nudipes | reverse complement strand
CCCCACATTTCCTCCCAAGCTGAAAGTCTCTGCTCTGCAGAGTCAGTGTTTGATGTCCACGCTAAGGTGGACTTAGAGTCCTGAGGGCTCTCACCGTGGGCCTCTCCGAGACTCTCAGCCCCCGATTGATTTGCACCACGTTGCTGTTTATAAGTAGATGTCTCCACTTTCCCACTTCACTTTTGGCTGCTCCCCTCCCGCTTTATAAACTGCGGCTTGTGGCAGTCAGTGGTGTTCACTGGAAGAATGGTTTTCTTACTGCCCACGAGCAAGTTTTCTGGTGATGCACCCGAGAAGTTTTCCAAAGCATATCTATTTATAGGAGCCTATAGTCCTGCCGATCTTCCAGGTCGATGCCTGCCGCTTTGCATATTCAAAATCTCCAGTGTTGCTGGGAAGCAGGCGAGGAATGTTGTGGCAGTTGACTTGAGCCTAAGGCCCAGCCCTGGGAGCTAGTGGTGGCTATCACCGCCATTCCCTTATCCCTCACCTCTGTGAACTTCTCTGGAAGATAGGGACTTTCTTCTTTCTAGATGAAGATCTGTGCTTTTTGCTGCCATGAGAACACACTTGGAAACTTCACATTGACCACTGACATATTTTCAAGACTTACACCCCTTTGTTTCTGAGAGGATGTCATTATATTATTTGGGAGAAGAAAATGGATCTTTTCTCATTCTGGAGTCCAAGACACTCTTAAGTCATTTTATTTCCTTAGTTGTTCCAAACACTTTCCCATCTTATCCCTTCTGACTGCCTTTTCTTTGAAGTTTGGTCATGGCTTCTGTCAAATGCTCAGCTTTCCCCAGGTGCAGGGTTGATGCCACACTAGAAGAATCACTCAGGGATGAGGCAACAGGAGCTCCTTCCTAGAGTCATGGAGCTGGGCCTCCAGAGAGGTGTTTGCTTGTTTTTGCTCAGAAGTACAGCTGTCCCTGCAGGTGACTGAGACAGGTGACTATAAGGGCAACTCTGGAAGGGATGGACCTGGCCAGGTAGCATTTTCTCATAGTCCTCAGGAAAATGTGTGGGAAGAAGGCAGGGTGTTTGGCACTTGGCAGGGCACTGATAAGGTGTCAGATAAGTGACTGGACTGTTAAGAAGCCTGACCTTCTCACAGCTGAGGAACTGATTCCCCACCCAGGCAAGATGGCCATGGCAGGAATCAGGCTGGGGCTGTGGAGTGGGTAAAGAACCCATGCTGGTGACTCACGCTGAAATGCTAAGTTGCTTCTTGACTCCTTCCTTTTCAGCAGGTGAGGAAGGCTAGAGAGGCTCTGACCTATGGTCAGGGCCATCTTTGGGGATCCCTTGGGAATACAAGTCTCTGGCATCATTTGGACTGTATCATTCCCATACGTGCTTCCTGCCCAGTTCTTTCTGTCAAACTTGTGTGGGACACCGGTGACTATGAGTTACCTTAATAGCTCTGGAGCCAACAATAACAAACTGGCTGTCTCTTCCTGGCTTACCCCAGCTTTGACTGTGTCATTAGCTGAGCAGGTGGGTGGGTGCCTCTCCCAGCGGTTGTTGGGGAATGTTGGGGTGGCCAGTGGAATATAGGTCACATGGAAACTGGCTGCTCTGCTCACAGTGCTCTGGAGCCCAACTGTCAGGACCAGCCCTTTTCCTGGACTCCGACAGCAGGCATTTGGAGGTTGCCGTGGGTAAGGTGTTTGGGTGTAACGTTTCATTTTCCCCTACTTTTCCTTGGGTTGGCTCATAGTCAATAATAGTTATTTGATTATACCACATTTAAGAGAGAGAAGGACTAAGAAATGACTTTGGGGGAAGTGGCTACCCACTACAAGCTTTTTTTTTTTTTTTTGCTCTAAACAATGTCTTTTCTTAAAAGCTATCTTTATATATAGAAATGTAATTGTTATCCAATGAAGTGTTAATAGTTGATTGATCAGCTTTGATATAGATAACACAGGACAATACCACCACAATTAAAAGTAGTGGAACTAGCCATCTTCCTCCTCCCTGAATTCTTTCGTACCCCACTGTCACCCTTCCCTGCCACGTCTTCCTCTGGAGTACCCAGTATCCACTGGGGGGTTTTCCGTGACCCTGTATGTTATGCGAGGTGTGTATTTTCCTTTGGTGTGGCTTCTTTTCACTTGAGAGTGGTAGCCTGTGTTATCGGTGTGAGCCTGGGCTGTGAGCAGGTGGCCCTCCTTTCTTTGTCCTTCCGCTCAGTACCACACAAGAATGCCTATTTGATACGATCAAGGCATGGCGGTCTTTTTATGACCTTTCCCCTCAACCTAAATGCTTCACTGAGTGACAGTTCAGTCAGCTCTGCATATCTTAGGCTTGAGATCTTATCTGTCCAAACTAGGTGTGTGTGTGTGTGTGTGTGTGTGTGGTGGGGGGAGTGAACAGGAATTCGAGGGCTCCATTAGGTTTTTCAGCCTCATGGCTTTAGAAGATGTGTTCATTTCTCCTCTCAGCTCTTTGTTAGTTGCTGTTCCTATACCCCCAGTCTCCGGCTTCTAGGCCCTGGTGTCTTCCTCTCAAACTCTTCCTTGCTAAAAGTGGATAACTTAGCTCTGATGGCTTCATTAAAAAAAAAAAAAAATGAAATAAACGTGCTTTCCAGAGGTAATCTGTGGACAAATTGTGTGTCTCTTCTGTGAAGTTACTGATTTTATGAGCTTTTCGTACTTTAGGACTCCACTCTGAGGCATGAGTCACAGACCCCAGACTGTCCCAACTCTTGAGTGCTGTCCCTTTCATCTTTTAGTGGTAAAGTCTTTAGAACCTGGAAAGTGTCTCTGGGCAGGCAGTCACCATACAAGTAAGTGGTGAAGCAAAGCTACCTGGGAAGTGGCTGACAGTGCAGGAGAGGTAAGATATCTGAGTTAGGCTGTGTTGACAGAATGGGGTTGGCACTAGGATTTTTATGGAATCACCTTAGCCAGTCTCTAAAGGAGACGGAAGTTCTCTTAGAACTTCGGCACTTTTGATGGGAGCAAAGAACAGCATCGTGTCAGCATCAGGTGTACCAGAAGGGTGGGAAAGGTTCTTCCCACCCTAGTCAAGGGAAATACGTCAGTTAATCTTTGCTAAGATGATGGTTCTCCCTTTCTAACTTGCCCCCTCCGGCAGGGGCAAAGTGCTTTTGCTGTCGGGATGTTTTGTACTCCATCCAGTCTCATAGTTTTGCTTGAATCTATTGCTCTGGATATTAACGCCATGTTGAAAAGAGAGTTCCCCTCATGTGGGATGAAAGGGCAGGGATGGTTTTCAAGGCTCATGGGAAGGAAGCCTGGGGTTTGCCCAGGGGATACTCAGCTGATATTCAGGGCTCCTTTGATGACACTCAGCACAATACTGGGTGTTTCCCATTTCAAGAAAATAAAAATGTGTTTAATTTGTGAGTCGGTGCTTAGTAAACATGGAGGATAAAGGGAGAATTAGTGAAAAGAAACTCCTGTATCCTAGCTTCCTTTTTTCCCCACCAGAGACAGTTGCTGGTGATAGACTCTTCTAGATGTGTTGTGTGCATACATGAGAAGATAGCTGTACTGTCTTCCCACTTGTCCATTAGATACATAAATTCATTTCAGCATTCCCCAGTTGATGGACATTGATTGTTCTTAGTCTTTTAGCTACTGAAGTAAACAGCTGCAATGAATACACAAGGGGTGGATTTCTATAAGTAGAATTGCTGACCATAACAGATATTAATTTTAAGTCTTGGTACATTCTTCCAAAACAGCATATTCCATTTCTCCTGGGTCATGTAAAGGACATTTTGAGCTAAACTCCCTGGGCTAAGGGAGGAAATTCTTTTTAATTTGTATGTAGGACAATATAGATTCCTGAGATTTTATAAAAATTATTGTGTCTATTATATACCTTTGTGACATAATCCCAAGAAAACGGTTTTAAAACACTTAACACAGCTGCACTGTCTCCTGTGTCAGAAGGGTATTCTATTTTGACTCCCCGAACATCCCTATAGGCTTATTATAAAAGACCAGCAATCTTTCTGGGTTATCAGAGTTTTCTCTTCTCTTTAGGCTGAGATACACTAATTTGTTGATTTATGAGGCTGTTGATGGATTTTTTTTTTTGTCACAGTAAAAGTACAGTATCAAAGAAGACCCTTGTAGTTTTGCTAGGTGGTAAATTACTGAAAGAGTCTCTGTTATTTCTTTGCTGCGTCTCAAGGTATTGGTCTACTACACGATTGTTTCCTACAGTATCTAGAAAATGTTGCTCTCTGAAGCACAGTACTGTTTTAGGGCCGAGTACAAAGACATCTATAGCCGGGGAAGCAGTCTAGTGTCTTTCAAAGGGAAAAGCAGAGATACCAGGGTTGCAGCAATGTCTGGGTCTCTGGAGAAAGTACATACTAGCTTTGAGGTTCGAAAGTCCAGATCCTTGTACTCAGGGGTGGGGTGGGGGGTGGGTTGTGTTTGATGACTCTTCCAGCAAAGAGTCCAAAGCATTGGGCTTCAATTAAGGGGCCTATATCCAATAAGCTGAGCCATATGGGAGCTGATGGGAGGAAATTTCACTGTGTGTATAGGGAGGTCTTTGGACATTGTAATGTACATGCCATGTAAAATTGTGGTCTCTGGCCCGGCCACTGGGATGAATGAGGCAGTGGGTATTCTCTTGGTTTCTCGGCTAGTATGATGCCTGAACTGAGTTCAGTTGTGTCTCTGGTTCAGGAGGCCCTAGAAAGCTCACAGTGTATCTGGAAACTGAACCTGTAGGCTCTTATCTCAGACAACATGTTATGTTTATTACCAAAGTAATCAACCCTTGGGGTCAGCAAGTTCTAGACCGCTGCTGCGGGTGTCCAGCTTACTACAGGGAGTGTGTTGCCTGGCCTTTGCCTCTGATCATCAAGACCAGCTGCTCCTCTGATGTCTATGTTGCATCCACTTGTGGGGATCCCGACCCATCTATATCTGGTCAGACTGTGGTGAATGGATGCTTGAAGGAGGTGACTGTGTCTTTAATGAAGCTTCCTAGCCCCACTGAACGCCATTGCTGATCAGTGTCTGCAGGATTTATGGAGAATCCTCTGGCATGGAGACAGGCACTCCCAAATCATTCTGATTTGCATAAGTCATTCAAGGAGCTTGTTCAGGAAGTGGCAGGATCTGGTCTACTCCCACCCCAGCATCCTACAAGATCTCCTTTGAGAGTTGAGAATCCATTCATGGGCCCATTCAGTGTGAAAGAGATGGTAACTTGTGACCCGTTCCTTTGCCCTTTCTAAACACAGCCACACAGCAACACATCTTATGTCCAGGTACATACTTTCCGGTATACTCATGTCCTCATGACCCGCTTCAGTTATCAGTGGCAAAGTATCAAGAGGCTTCACCCTTCACCCTGCTCTTTCGCAAGGTACAGCCTGATGAGACGTCCTTACAGGGCTGGCTTACTTCATGTTTCCACCATAGCCTGTTTCTGCGTCTGTAGCCTTCAATAGCTACAGTGAATACTGTGTGTTTCACTTGCCACTCGTGGGATGAGTTGCATGAGGCCCCATTAGGAATCCACACATACACACATCTTTGTCCAGGGCCTTTATCTAGACTGTGAGCATGGCCACCCTTTCTTCTGGATGGAAGAACAGAACATGACTATGCAGAGCAGGCCTAAGGCTGCAGGGCAGAGCTTAATAATCTTCTTCCCAGAGTCCCAGAAGAGAAGCTACAGACGGCACAAATTATTTTCAGGAAAAGAATCTAAGTACACCATGCTCTTTGTCTGTCTACTTATTCCTCTGGGATAAAATCCTATCTACACAGCTTCAGTTCTGTTCTCGTGCCTAGCTCCTTTCTTGCCTGATTTCTCTCTACCTTTATCTGCTGTCCTCTCTAAGTTTATCTTCATTCTCTCATCTTAGTTCTGCCCCATCTTGGTCTTTCTCATTTCGTTCTTTCCTATCTGGCTCTTCCTCATCTTCCATCTTATTCTTCTCATTCTCCAGTCAAAATCGTCTCCCCGTCTCTGAGGTTTACAGTTATATACCCATGCAATAGCAGTGCTCTAGCTAAAGCAAGGTCACCAGGCTTGAATTCTTACAGGGTCATAAAGGCAGACAAGAGTTTTCCTCAAGCAGTGACGGTCAGGCTTTCTTTTACAATCCAAAAAGGGAGTGGTAAAGGAGGAGGTCAGCTCAGAGCTAAAATCAGTTAATACATCAGAAAAGGAATTTATGTGCTCAAACTACATTCCTAGAAGTGGTTAGGTAAATGTTAGGAGTCTATAATGTTAGTATAAATACTACTAAGGCTCTATAAGAAAGGAGGGTCTGAGTTTAATTTACCTTAATTCAGGAGGTCATTTGGCCTTGGATGTTTGATAGGTATTTCAGATAAAATACACTGTTATGAGTTCTTGGAAGCATACATAGCATACAAGAAAATCATTGCAGGAATTGGCTAATATATATACAAAAACTAAAATATCACCAAGACTTCTTAAGCTATGACTTGACCTTTGGAAAAGTCCTTGACTTTTCCAAGTAGTAGCTTTTGTGATAGTACCTGAATTCCATTATATTTTCCTGTGGCTTGCAGCAGTAGAGCCCTGTGGCCAAACTGCTTCCTTAAAATGAAGTCAAGATACAAAAGCCACAGAAGTTCTAGAAGGAAGTGGTAATATAAGCTTCTAGCCCCAAAGAAGGCAGGTGCCTTCGGTTTCATCCAAGAAAATGTTATCATGAATGAACTGCTGGCCAAGGAAAACAAGACACACTGGGCTCCCCAGGGTTTGGTTAGCTCCTTGGTAACAAGCCTAACTTGGGAGTAAAGCCCCTCTGACTTTTAAACTGGCCAGTCAGAACCACACAGTTGGCATTTCCTGTATTCTAATCTTACTGAGTTAATGACTCAGGAAATTATGGGGTTATTCTTACTACGATGATCATTAGTATTAACGATCATGATTAGTGCTAATAACTGTTTGCAGGCAGTTTTGTCCTGGAGTTTGGTCCATGAAGATCCCACTTACATCATCTCATTTTTCTCACAATGAGTTCTCTGGAGAACCCCAACATTTACCACCTTGTTATCTCTTCGAAGTCATCCCTTTTACAGAGGTGTTGATGTTCTGTCTAGTAGGCTAGCAGAAAACTTCCAGAAAAAAAAATGGAACTTTCTAGAATTCAGAATTTGGCAAGTTAGCTGTTTGTTTATTTCCCATCTCTTGACAAGCAGTGAGGATCTTTTTTTTTTTTTTTTTTTTTTTTTTTATCTAGAAAACGATAGGACATAAAAAAGACAAAGAGAAAAAGACAGCAGTGGTAAGGATGACTCCAGCATCTGGTCCTGAACAACTGGAAGTTGGAATTTGTTGGTGGAGGAGAGGAGAGAAAGAGATACATCAGGGGAGGGGCAGCCAACCAATGTGCTTGCTATACGTTACAATAAAGATATCAAGTCATTAATTGGCTCATGGTACTGTGGAGTTCAAGAAAATTTGGACTGGAGCTGTATATTTTCCGTGTTGTGGTTTTGTTTTTCATCTCAAACATTTTCTGATTTCTTTGTGGTTTTTTTCCTTGACCCGTTTGTTGGTTAAGAGTGTTGTTCAGTTTCTACATGTTTGTGAATTTAGTAGTTTTACTTCTCTTACTGATTTCTTGTTTCATTTCATCATAGGAAAAATGGTGTGTGTGTGTGTGTGTGTGTGTGAGAGAGAGAGAGAGAGAGAGAGAGAGAGAGAGAGAGAGACTGCACACATATCGAAGGGGAAAGTACAGATGGCACGGCACTTGTCTCTGACCTTGGAAACTTGGTTAAAGTGCAGGTTTTGGTTCAGTAGGTCTCAGATTTCTGCTTTTCCAGCAAGCTTCACATGGAAATACTTTTCTGTCTGCAGACCACACCCGGAGAAGTCAGCCTGCATTGGTCACCAACTAGGGCGCAGAGAAGAGTGTTTGTTATTTGTGAGGAATGTCACAGAGCCTGCCTCCAGCCAGCCCTGTCCATCTCTCCTTAGCAGAAAGGACTCTTTTGCACCCATAAACAGAAATTTATAAGTGCTCACTAAGGAAAGTAAGAAGTTAGGATGAACGATGTGAACTTTGGCCAACATTTAGAGATGGTTTTTTTCAAGTTCTGTCCAGAGAACAAAGATCGCTACCTGATAAAGTGATCACTGACATCTATTATAAATGTCTTTAAAAATAATGAGATTGTGTGTGTATGTTTATTTTCATAATCAGACTGTCATTGTGTCCCCTTTCAAGACTTTTAAAGACAAAGAATCTATCTTTCCAGTCACTACTCACAGTAGCCTGGCAAGTCTAGCAGGTGTGTGTGTGTGTGTGTGTGTGTGTGTGGTGTGTTGGGGGTGGGTGAGCAGACAGGTAAAGCAGAGTGTGTTCTTCAGAGGAAATATACTCAAACCAAGGGAGATGCACAAGTGGAAAACAGCTCAAACTGTCCGGAGCCTACTACCTAAGAAAGGATCCTGCTGAGAGGAATCACGGCCAGGGGGAGTGGGAACCTCAGGGCTTCACTTGAATTACCCAGGACTCCTCAACTAGGATAGAGATTTCAGGGTTCCTGGCAAGGGTCAGGCATTAATCGGTAGTGTGAGCCACACAGTCTCCACAGTAGCTGCTTACCTGTGCAAAGCAGCCATCCATATATAGGAGGTGGAAGTGGTGGTGTGTCAGTAAAACTATTTATGAGCACTGAAATGTGACTTTTGTGTCATTCTTTTAATATGTTTCCAAATATTATTATATTAGGAAACATATTAAAAGATTATTATTATTATTATTATTATATTATTCTTTTGATTCTTTTCAATCATTTAAAAATGTGAAAACCACTTTTGTCTTGCAGGTTTTGCATAGACAGGTGGTAGGCAGGGTTTGGCCCTTGACTGGAATAAATTACATGCTGGCAGAAGGATTGGATTGGTGGAGAGGATCTCACTGGATAATCTTTCAGTGTGACAATTTTGGCACTGTAATAAGATAGCCTGACACAAAGTTTAGCATCGAAAGTGTTTTCCACTAAAATAGGGGAATGGCAGCCATGGGATTATTTCATATTAATGTCATTAAATGTACCGAGACTGTTCTTTGTGCCACGAGAGCTCACTAACACGAGTTGCTTTCAAATAATGGTGAGACTCCTTCATCGTACTCCACAGGGTATTTTATTTTTACCTAACCCTCTCAATGGCCTTTCTGAGTGGTAGAGACAGGCATCAGCCCCATTCCACAGAAGAAACTCACCCATAGAACTGGAGTCATTAATTTCGGGTGAGAGTACTACCAGGGAACGCGCCTCTAGATCTACTTCCAAAAGCTGTTTTTGTTCTCATCCCGCTAAGAAGGTGGTTGAGTCCTCAGATGTCATTTGCCAGTCATTTGCTGGAACATGAAGCTTTTCCACTGAGAGAGAGAGATTAGGTCACAGGTTAGATGACTAAACAGAAATGGAGTCCTATATGGGTTTGTATTGCTGCCATGAGGACCGGCCTTCAGCAGCTCAGGGTTTGAGGGGGATCCATGGAGTCGGCGAACTAATCACTCAACTTGACTTTTCTGTCTGAGGGAGTAAAACGTAATTCTCTGGTGAGGGGGTGAGTGATTACAGTGAATACAAGTGAAAAATAACATGTTTCTCATTTCCCTTACATTTTATGTATCACAATGAAAAACAAATTATTCCTAGGAACCCACATACATTCATGTCCAAGCAACTTGCTACAGATTAACAGAGTATAAGTGAGCAAGGTATTTTTCTCAGCCAGTTCTTTTACTGGCAGGCTGCATTTTTGTGGTTACAGGAAAGGATCAACCACTTTATTATTTATCTTAAAAGGCAATCTTAGGAAAATCTTAAAAGAATCACAAATCTAAACTTTTATATATATAAAAAAAATCAGTCAGCTCTACTTTCAATCATCAGAGTGCATGCCCACTCATCAACAGTTTTTTATGCCAGGAAGCTGAGGGCAGAAATGGGTATAAGGAATTAATCATCACCTTTGATCACCAACTCATCCTAGCAAGAAAGGCACATAAGCTAATAATAACTGGGCTGTCTTTGTTCTTGTTTCTTGGCCTCAATGAGTGACTCGCTCAACTATGTGCCTTTCTAAACTTTACATTGTTCCCCAAGATTTTCTTCCCCAAAACCAATAACAAAAACATCTTAACCTAATCTTAAGTCATATTTAAAGCTTTGTTTTAGCTATGATGTACACACATCTCCCAACATCAAGATTAAAAGAACTTGAACTAGTCTAGCTTCTGGGACACAACTGTTTTTCTTAGTTATTAAGCTAAGCAGCAGTCTATACAGCTCCTCAAGAGAAACTCCTATGGCCTAGCTGCGTGCTACTTCCTTATTCTTATTTTGTATCTTCTGCAGGCCCTGTTTTAGCAGGGGTAAGGGCAACACCATATCCTGCTTTTGCCTATATTAATTTTCCCACTAACCTAACCTCTCTCGCAATCACTTGTTATAATTATTAAAAACCCTCTCAATCATTAAAATTCTATTTAAGCAGATACTATTATTGTATCAAATCATTGCTTCAGTTAAACAGTACAGCTTAGGAGGAAATCATCTTCATGATAGCCCACAGATAAAGATGCCCAGTAGAACGGGATATTTCCATGAGATAATCACACTACATTAAGGTCAGTGGGGATCCCCCCCCCACATCTATTCACACCATGCCAGATACCAGAGAAAAGTGGCAGCAGAAAACATGTAAAGGCACAGCAGTAGCAAGAAGCATTCTGGAGCTGAAGCCCTCGGGGCCTTGCCTAGCTGAGATTCACCCATTAGTGCTTTGTTTGCTGGTGGGCCAATCTCCTGTGGCTCAATTGCCACCTGCTACTGGCAGGTTTGGAAGCTGGGGGTGTGAGAAGCCAGGAGTAACAGATCAAAAGTAGTTTTTATTGTCCATGAATGGTCCCAGAGAATCCCCAAGTAGGCAGTGATGCCCAAGTACTGTCTGCACTCTTAGTAAACTGTTTTCTGGGGCCATCAGGCTCATAATTCTTGGCACTCAGGTAACTATTTTTTTTTTTTATCTGCCTGGCAATATGTCCTCTTGTTGCAGGATCTATAAAGAGAAAAGCTCAAACTTGCTTTTGTACCAAATATTCTTATGGTCTTATTTTCTGTCTCCAACTTGTCCTAAACCAGTTCTTGTTGACTTTTCCTAGTGACTTCTAAGAGCCTAGATAAAGAGAGACTTCTAGTTGTATAAGTCACAGGAACAAGTTGAGGGCTCCCCTGGGCCAGCCAAGCATGAGACAGACATCCACAGGAGCCTTTTTGTGGACTGCAGCTTCCCCATAACCTTCCTGGGTGGGCCCCTGCCATTCTGTGTTAACCCTTGGTTGATGCTAGATTATCAGAAGATAATTAATAACTTCCCATCTGGTCAGTGAATGGATACCATTTAACCAAGATGCCTCTTTCTAGGTATCTGAACCCCAAGGTGGGCGGCTGTGACCATGAGGGGGCTCTGAGGTACTGTGTTGGTAGCCATTGCTTTGATGTCTAGTCTGACGGCTTTAGAACAACTGGCAACAGTAGGTGCTCGTGAGCTGCACTGTTCCTGTCTGTGACACTAGAGAGCAGTTCCCCACGTAGCATGACCCTTCCTCATCCTCTCTCCTTTTAGCCTACGTGTCTTCATGTTGAACGTTGTGTCTGTCTTGTTCCTGGCTGCAGCATCAGCTTGCACTTCCCCTGCAGTGGGGCCCAGCCCAGGAAGTAGTGCTGAAGAAAGTCACCTGCCAAGGTTTGGCTAAGTGGGAAGGTGGGAGCTTTGCCTGGCCACCCTGGGAGCAGGTGAAAGAGAGAAAGCAGAGGACCTGTGAAGGAGAGAAGGACAGAGTGTGTATCTCTGTGCCAGTGCTCACCGCTGTGGGAACTTCAGGGCTCCATGAAGGTCTTTGCTTTTTCAGGGTGAAGTGGAGCACTCTGCTTCCTCTATGGCTCCAGCCTCAGCGCCTGGGACTTCGAACAAAAGGCTCAGACTTCGTGCTGGAGGACTCCACCTTTCAGATTTTTGGGGGATCCATACACTATTTCCGTGTGCCCAAGGAATACTGGAGGGACCGCCTGCTCAAAATGAAAGCCTGTGGCTTGAATACCCTTACCACGTAAGTGTTGCTTTCTCATCACTCCACCAAGCCTGGCCTGGCCACCAAACTGGGGGCCCTGGTGCTTGCAGGAAGAGAGCTTTAAGAGGAAGTCAGATCGAGCTGCTTGCTTAGGTTTGCAGCAGAACTCCCTACAGATGAGGTAGAGGAGATGCAACCAGGTAGTAGTGGTTTTGTGTGTGTGTGTGTGTGTGTGTGTGTGTGTGTGTGTGTGTGTGTGTGTGAGAGAGAGAGAGAGAGAGAGAGAGAGAGAGAGAGAGAGAGAGAGAGAGAGAGAGAGAGAGTGTTGAGCAAAGATACGGAGATGATTTGTTTATTCATTTTGTGGCTTGAATAAATGAACTTGCGTTTTCACAGTTCTGAAGTCTAACCACTCATGGCCAAGCTGTCCGCCAGTGTGGTTTCTCCTGGACCTTCGTGGCTAGTGGAGAACTGTCATCTCCCTCTTGTTCTCAATGACTTTTCCATTGTAGTTGTGCATACTAGTGTCTTCTCTTTTTTTGTTCTTGTCCTAAAAACATACTACCAGTGATTTTCTTTTTTTGAGAAATGTTCTCAACTGTGCAGCCCAGGCTGGCTTCGAACTCTCGGTCCTCCTTGAGTGAAGTCCTGAATGCTGGGATTGCAAGTGTGCACCACTTTGTCTAGATCTACAGGTGACATTTTTTCACAGGCAGCCTTTGCTTCCCAAATTGTAGGGTAGTGGCCTGTCATCAGTTCAGCATCTGTATTCTGGGAAGGTCTTTGGATTTTTGTGACTGTCATCCCTGCATCTAGCCTAGTGACTCTTCTATGGCAGACACAAGATGAAATGTAGGCTCTGCAAGTCATCTAAAAAGTAGGCTTAGGGGCTGGAGGAGGTGGCTCAGCAGTTGAGAGTGACCAGAGTTCGGTTCTCAGCATTCATGGTAGGCGCCACACAGCCTGCTTGTCACCCCAGCTCCAGAGGTACCTTCGGTATCTGTGGGAACCTGCACTCACATGCACATACCCCACTCTCCAGACACACATGCACATAATTACAAAACTAAGAGAAATATTTAAAAATAAATAAATTCCAGTGAGGGATAATTTTGATATTTCCATGGCTTTGTTTTCAAAATTGCTAGCATTTATTTGGTGCTATCTCTATGAAATAAAGAGGATTGCCAGGTTGAAATGCTTCATTATCGGGTATAAAAGATGTGACTACAAATCAAGGGAGTGGGCTACCTTGAATGGTTTATGAACTGGCTTTGGAGACAGTTATTAAAAGGACAATTACAGCACTGGTGAAAGTAATGTGTCTAACCTCTTACAGGACTCCTAGAGGTCATAAGAATACTGCAATGTGAGCTAACCTGGGGTCACAGAGCCAGACCTTTTACTCCACGTAGCTGTGTCATACTCCAAGTATATGTCATCTAAGTCTAGTTGACTTTCTGTCCTCCTAAGGAGATGTGATATTCTTCTAGGACTTGCCTTGAATTCTCTGTGGTCCCCATGTCTGGTCCCCGAGGTTTAAAGTTATTGAAAACTGTCTCTTTAGCCATTATAATGAGTGTTAGAGATAAAATGTTTCTGTGAATGATCAAACTCAGCTGCAGTTATCTTGTCTCTTACAGCTATGTGCCCTGGAACCTCCATGAGCCAGAAAGAGGCAAATTTGACTTCTCTGGGAACCTGGACCTGGAGTATGTGGTCTCGGTGCTTCTGTACCTGGTTCGGGATTGGAAGTTACTTGGGGTCGATAAAGAGAACTCAGGATGTCATGTCTTGGATCTACTTTGAGAAACTCTGAGGACTGGGTCTGGAGCCTTGTTCTTAGCATGCTTAGAAAGGTTCTGAACGTAGGGCCTAGATGCTCCTCAATTGTGACTTGTTACCCAGGGGACTCAGCCTATAGGCTCCACTTCTACCTTTCCCTACAGTCCAGAAGGTCAAGATCCCAGATCCCATCAGACTCTGTGTTGGGGTCCATATGCTTGGGATGGAATTGGGGCTGCTTCTGGATTAACAAGGCTGTTGTTGGGAACAAAGCCCTGTACCCTGTCTGACAAATCCCAGTGGGCCTGTGTGGATAGTCCTGATGCAAGGAGCCATTGCATACCCAGCTCCCAGGGCTTCTGGACCCTATCTGGTGCAGGAATCCCCTCCTGTGTTGAGCTGGGGCCAAGCCTTCCTCAACCCACGCTCCCTGATTAAGAGAGAAGGGCAGGGGAGGAACAGGAAAGTTTGATCCCCCATGTGCCTGTGGCTCCTCCCATATCTAGCCTTTATTCTGGATCCTCACGGCAGACTTTCTTTCCTGCCCTAGGGCCTTTATCCAGCTGGCTGCCAAGATTGGGCTGTATGTGATTCTGCGACCAGGGCCTTACATCTGCAGTGAGATTGACCTTGGGGGCTTGCCCAGGTGAGAAAGGGCAGTGCGGGGCTCTGGAGTAGCCAGAGGGGTCTGGATGCCCGTTCATGACCCTTGCAGGGGTTGACTTGGTTTTGTTTTGAAGGTAGTTGTCATTCTGTGCAGCATTTCCCTTTTCAACAGGTGTCACTGACACTGGCCGTCGGGAGGAATGCTGCAGTTAGTGCCCTTGTCGAGTCCCCTTGGGTCTTTCCCTGTGTCAGGTGGCAGCAGCGAGACGCTTATCTATCTGGAGGCATTCCATTCTTCTGGAGAGGCACCCAGGCAGGTTACTTATCTGATCTGGCCCTTACTGCAGAATGAGGCAAACCAAACCTGCCCTCTCTGTTTCTTAGAGACATTCCTGTTGATTTATTAAAACCCCAAGTGTTGCTGCAGTATAGAGGAGTCGGTGTTGCGGTTTCTGTCCTCAATTCTCCTGGGTCTATTCTTCTAAGTGCAGTTCCCACTAAGGTCAGTGTACTCTGGGAATGGTGTCTAGATGGGTATCTATCATGTGGGCCCACATCCATTCCTCTTCCTCAGCAAGACTGCCTTCACTTTCTATCAAAACAAGTTCTGTCTTAACTGGCGTTATCATCTTTGGCCTCACAGTGCCAATCACAGGTGGCTAGCCACAGCCTCCACCCCCCTGTGCTGTCCTCAGAGGAAAGAAGGCTGAACCTCTTGGTCTGGAAATGGTGTGGGGAACTCTGTCCTCACAACACAAGTACTATGCCCAGGCATTGTCTGCTCTGTTTCCAGCAAAGCCTGCCCTCCCATCAGGGGTACAGCTTGTGTCCTCGCCAATAGTGAGTGTGAATCTGATCTGGCACAGTGTCCCAGACAGAGCTGGGAGCAGAGGCAGAGCTGCTTGCCCCTCCTTGCGGATTAGACACCTGTGCTGCAGTCAGCATTTTCCTCGGGCTCAGCTGGAGCTGGGCCTGGGAGGACAGCAGGGTTTAACGGTCTTAAATTAGAAGCAGTAGGGACTCTCACTCTTGGATCTGCCCTCCTTTGCCGTGGTTGGAGGCTCCTGCCTATTCACAGGGGTTTTCCAGGAGGGTAAAGTGTCAGTGCAGTGAGAAACTAGGCATGTTTGATAGATCTGGGCATGTAGGTGAAACTAGAGGAGACATTGCCGCCAGCCTTTTGTCACCAACTGACGGTCCCTGATACATTTCTGTCCCTTTTCAGAGTTTCTGAGTTAGGGGAAGGGAGACCTTAGAGTCTCCTGCTAGAAAATGTGTTTTTCAGGACATTCATTTGAATGGGAAGTACTTTTGACTCTAGCTTTGGAACTAACCCCTGGTGTTGAGTTTCTGTTGGAATCTGTGACCACAGCAGATTACGGGAAGATGTCATCTTGGCCTCCTGCTGCTGTCCTGGTGGCAGACTTCAGGGCCCAGGCTCATGAGTCGCTCAGTCAGCACCTCACAGCTCAGTCAGGTTCATTTTTTGGGCATCCTGGAAGGTTGAATCCAGGCCTCTCTAGTCCCAGTGACTTGTAAGCCTCTCAGCATTGCCTCTTCTTCCTGCCTTGGGACAGGGTCTTACATAGGCCACCCAACTCACTATTTAGCTCAGGCTGGTTTTAAGCTCATGATTTCCCTGCTTCAGCTGGGTGCTGGCGTTCTAGGGGTGCTCTAGGGGTGTTTCGGGTCTTCGGTGTGAATACTTGAAAACCAGGCCTTTTTTTTTTTTCATCCCAGTGGACACTGAGAGCTGATGTAGCCATAAAGTCGAACTCTTAACTTCCCAAGGCATTCAGTGTGCTGGCTGGCACAGTGGTGTGCTTGCCTCTGGACTGTGTGCATAGTTTTCTGACATCCTAGCTAATTGGAGGTGGTGGTGTGGTGATTCACCCTGGCCTGACTTGTTCTCCTGACTCATTTTTGAGCTGTATGAAGCTGCTTCCTTCTCCCTGCTCATCAGCCTGCCTAAGGGGAATGCACAGACTCTGGCACTAATGCTACTTTTCTTTCCTTCTGCAAGCTGGCTCCTCCAAGATCCTGACATGAAGCTGAGAACAACTTACCGTGGCTTCACTAAGGCAGTGGACCTTTACTTTGACCACCTGATGTCCAGGGTGGTGCCACTCCAGGTAAAAGAAAAAAGGCCTTTTACAGGGCTCTAGAGATGGCTTAGAGGTTAAGAGCACTGGCTGCTCTTCCAGAGGTCCTGAGTTCAATTCCCAGCAACTATATGGTGGCTCACAAGCATCTATAATGAGATCTGGTGCCCTCTTCTGGCAGGCAGGCATACATGCTGGCAGAACACTGTATACATAATAAACAAATAAATCTTAAAAAAGATAAAAGAAAGAAAAAAGGCCTTTTGATCCTTTCCTGCCTGGCTTCTAAACAGTAGACAATCCTTGGTAGGCTCACAGATGAGCATCTGGCATTCACCACTGCATGAAACCTGGAGGGACAGCAATACTTACGTTTTCTAAGAGTGTGCATCCCAGTGTGGTCTCAGTGTGCTGAAATGACAGATGGGCATGAGGACCCTCATTTGTCTGCGCAGCCAGAGCTACAAATGGGATGAGTAGACAGGATACCTTTGGAATTGAAGCATGCACCCATCAGAGTCCCAACAACACAGTGACTCAATGATACACAGAGCACAGCACACATGGCTAGGCCCAGGATAGGACGGGAGAGTCTTGTGCAAGGAGAAAGCTTTAACTGATGTCTTTTTAAAGTACTGCCCTATGCTACCAAAAGGTGCTGTACAATTCACACTGACTGTTCAAAACAAACATATTAAAATGAAACCTAGGGAGAAATCATCTTAATGTCTTATGTAACAATTACAAGCAATAACAAACAGGAATGGGATTAATTAACCCAGTTGCTATGTAAAACCACAAAGAATGATGTTCGGAAATTAGTACAGCAATAAAAAACTGGTGTGCTGATAAAAAAAAGTCACTCTTGGGTTAATGGTTTGGAACGTTCCTAGCAACATAAGTAAAAATGAACAGCCAGATGAAACAGGTTACCAAGGAGGGTTTGGAAGCCAGATAAGCAAGGAAACACTTTTATATAAATGTACCCTAATACCACCCGAGCCACGTTTATATTTATAAACTACTGCCTATTTATAGAAAATCTTCATTGTAAATCAGATATAACTGAGTTCCTTTTCATTTACTAAACCAGGCATTGCTAAATATGAAAGAATCAGGAAGCTTGGAAGTTCTTAACCTAGGTATTCCCAGGGAACATGGAGTTCTGAGATGGCCCAGTGCATTCTGTGGTGGAGCCACAGGGAAGGTTGTTCTGGGAATGCATTCTAAGGCATGGGAATAGTATAAGCAAGCTTGTTCATGGATACAGCACAGTTACACTTGTTCTTTATTGTGTAAAATGTACACAAGAGCTGACCCTTTCAAGTATACAGTTAGTTATCATTAAATAGATAATAATTTTCTTATCAGAGGAGATGTATTCCAAGATGCTTAATGGGTGCCTGAGACCACAGATAGGAGTGAACCCTACATATATGACATTTCCTATTTATAGACACATACAACGAAGTTAAATGTATCAAACACAGTAAGGCATTAAGGATAATAACATCATAAAACAGAATAATTATAGCAATACACTGTAATAAAGTCACCAGAATCTCTAATCTTATACTTTATGACCATCTTAAAATACAGCCAGGGCTACTTGAACCTAAGCAGCGAAGTCCTGCAATTCATCTGAAATAGAGGTGTCTGAAATAGACAGGTTGTTTACAGCAAAGGTTGTTTACCCTGGACAAAGAGATGACTTACAGTCAGGCTGAACATGATAGGGTGGTACCAGCTTTCATCAGATTACTCCTCCCATTACATTTATGCACAACTTAAAATTTATGAATTGTTTATATGGAATTTTCCATTTCATATTTTCATACTGTCATTTGTCATGGGTAATTGAAACCTGCAATACAAACCCACTACTGTGTGGTGGCTTAAAAACAGCAGCTAGGGGGAACCGTTCTATGTCAGAAACAGCAGGTGGGGGGAACTCTTCTATGATGGCTGAAAACAGCAGCTGGGGGGAACTGTTCTATGATGGCTGAAAACAGCAGCTGGGGGAACTGTTCTGTGACAGAAACAGCAGCTGGGGGACTGTTCTGTGACAGAAACAGCAGCTGGGGGGACTGTTCTATGATGGCTGAAAACAGCAGTTAGGGGGAACTGTTCTGTGACAGAAGCAGCAGTTAGGGGGAACTGTTCTATGATGGCTGAAAACAGCAGCTGGGGGGAACTGTTCTATGACAGAAGCAGCAGCTGGGGGAACTGTTCTATGATGGAAACAGCAGCTGGGGGAACTGTTCTGTAACAGAAGCAGTAGCTGGGGGAACTGTTCTATGATGGAAACAGCAGTTAGGGGGAACTGTTCTATGACAGAAGCAGCAGCTGGGGGAACTGTTCTATGATGGAAACAGCAGTTAGGGGGAACTGTTCTATGATGGCTGAAAACAGCAGCCAAGAGAACTAGGACCAATTAAAAACATCAGCAAAGCTGGAGAAGCTCTGAAAGCCAGAGGTCCATTCAATCAATCAATCAATCCATCAATCAATCCATCCATCAATCAATCAGTCTCTCTCCCTCCAACCTCATCCCCTGTTGTCTCCTCCCTCCCACCTTGGATGGCTCACCTATATAGGTAAGCGTTCTATCTCTAAACTATTCCCCAGACCGTGGTATTTTTCATAAGCACACTCATCCACTTGTGAGGGCTCCATCCTCACGATCTGATAGCTTTTCAGAGGGCCTGTCTCTCAATACCACTTGAGGTTGTGATTTCAGCATATGGATTTTGACACAGTTCAAACTTTTAACCTTCTAGCTCAGGAAAACGTGGAAACACTGGAATTGGGAAGTGATGCAGACCATTTACAGAACCGCTACACAAAACTTCAAGAACACCCGAAATCACCTAGGAGGGAGATGTGGGCTGCAGGAGAGAGCAGGTATAGTGCAAGAACAGGAATTCCATCAGCTACTGAAAATGAGAAAGACAGGGATATAAGGACGGCATCTTAACATAATAAAGGCATTTACAGCAAGCATATGGTCGACATTATCCTAAACAGAGAGAAACTCAAAGCATTTCCACTAAAATCAGGAAGGAGGCAAGGCTGTCTGCTCTTTACATACCAGCTCAGTATAGAACTTGAAGTCTTAACTAGAGCAGTAAGACAACTGAACGAGATCAAGGGATACAAATAGGAAAGGAAGAGGTCAAAGTATTCATATTTGCAGACAATATGATCATATATGTAAAAGACCATAAGAGTTCCACCAGGAAACTTCTACAGCTGATAAACACTTTCAGTAAAGTAGTTGGGTACAAAATTAATACCAAAATCAGTAGCTTTCCTATATACAAATGGAAAACATACTAAGAAAGGAATCAGGGAAACAGTATCTTTCATAATAGCCTTAAGACTTAGGCAATAAAAATTTTATTATGCATTTTTTCTTTAATATGAAAAAATAAATTGGAGAAGATATTTGAAGATTGAAAAATCTTCTGTGCTCATGGATCAGTAGGGTAGTAGTAAACATAGTAAAAATGGCCATTCTACCAAAAGCAATCTATAGATTCAGTGCAGTCTCCAATACAATTCTTTACTGAAAAAAATCTTAAACTTCATATAGAAACACAAAAAACCCAGGGTAGCTAAAACAGTCCTGAATAATAAAAGAAGCTGGAAGTATCACTATCCCAGATTTCAGGTTGTATTACAGAGCTACACTAATAAAAACGGCATGATGTTGGCATTAAAATAGACTGTTGATCAGTGGAATAGAATTGAAGGTCCAGGCATAATTCTACACATCTATGAATACCTGCTTTTTGGCAAAGAAGCAAAAGAAAATCCACACTGGAGAAAAGACAGCATCTTCAACAATGGTGCTGGTCAAACTGGGTGGGTGTAGATAGAAGAATGAAAATAAATCCATACAACCCTAAACAAAACTCAACTCCAAATGGATCAGAGACCTCAATATAAAACCTGATACCCTGGATCTGATAGAAGAGAATGTAGAGCATTCACTTGAACTCATTGGCACAGGAAAGGACTTCCTTACTGGGACCCATAGCATAGGGGTCTCATAAGAGCAACACTTAATAAATGGGTCCTCATGAAGCTAAAAGACTTCTTTATAGCAAAGGACACCATCATTTGACCAAAGCGGCCGCCTACAGAGTGGGGAAAATGTCTTTATCAATTATACATTTGACAGAGGTGGTGAATGACTCCACACACAAAAGGACTGATGTCCATAAGACCTCAGAAACTGTGGCAGCATGCATAGGATGTGCACAAGTTCAAGCTAGACAAAATCCCAGCACAGAGAAGGGGAAATGGACACAGAGTTCATCTCTCACTGAGAAGCTATTTGGGATTTCTGGGACAGGGAAAATCAGTTTTCTCCAATGGAGTGACACTGGGTATATCAACCACACCCCAGGGCAGGTACCATCTTAGGAATAGTTGAACAACACAGAGTGCACTGGATGTTCTGTCTTTTTGTTTGTTTATTTTACTTTGTTTTTTTGTTTTGATTTTCTTTTTTTAAATTTAATTTTATTTTGTTAATCTTTTTTCATTTATTTTACATACCGACCACCGTTTCCCCTCCCTCCTCTCCTCTCTCCCATCCCTCTCCTCTACACTCTCACTCCCATGTACCCTCTTCCCCATCCACTCCTCCTCTGTCTCCATTCAGAAAAGGGCAGGCCTCCCATGGGCTTGAACAAAGCATGCCACATCAAGTTGAGGTAGGACTGAAGTCCTCCCCCTGCATCAGGGCTGGGCGAGGTAACCCAGCATGGGGACCAGGTTCCCAAAAGCCAGCTAAGCACCAGGGACAGGTCCTGATCTCACTGCTAGGAGCCCTACAAACAGACCAAGCTACACAACTGTCACACACACGCAGAGGGCCTCATCGAGCGAGAGAAGAAGAATGTGGAGTCGGGTGGGCAGGGAAGTGGGGAAGATCTAGGAGGAGTTGGGAGAGGGGAAAGAATATGATTAAAAAATATGAAGAAAATGTAAAAGCCAGTAAATATTAAAAATAATTTCCATAGACAGTGCTGTCACGCCACTATCACATGGCTTTGATAACTGGCTTTGTAGTGAGTTCTGAAATCAGAAGTGAGAGGTCTCTGTATTTATTGTCTTTGTGCATTGCTTGGCTCTTAGTTTTGGAATGTTGTTTTTCTATTTCAGCAAAAACTCTGGGGTTGTGATAGGGATTGCACGGACCTGTAAATCTCTGGACCGCACTGACTTAGCAGCAGTGGTTCTTCTAACCCATGGACCCAGAATTTATTTCTTTATTGGTATCTTCTTCCCTTTCTTTTAGCATCCATTTGTAGCATTTTACTTCCTTAGATAAATTTATCCTTACTTTATTCTCTGTGATGCTGTTTGCAATTGTTCATTGGTTATGTATGGATTTACAACTGATTTTATTTTTGTTGATTTTGTGTTATGTAAGCTCGCTGAGTTGATTCATAAACCGTTGTGTGTCTCATGTTGGTGATTTTCTACATGTAAGGTCATGTGTGTTTTGGTTTTTCAAGGCAGGGTTTCTCTGTGCAGTCCCGGCTGTCCTGAGCTCCCTTTGTGGACCAGGTCTGATTAATGGTGTTCCCTAAGTTCATTTGGCCGTGTTCATAGTTTTCATTTATTTTTCTTTTCTTTCCCTTAGGTAGATAATTTTACATAGTCATTTCAAGTTCATTTGTTGTCTATTTTGTCTAGTAAATCTGCTGTGTGTGCTTTTTAGATTTTTTCCAGTTTTTTATTCTTTTACAGTTTCATGTATGAAATATTTATCACATATGTATATGTTCTTTGACCAACGCCCTGCTGTTATCCTCTCTTATCCCCTTCTCCTTTCCATCAACTCAAGCCCCGCCCTTTCCCCTGTTTTGGTTTGTGGTTCTGAGGATCCAGCCCAGGGCCAGCACAAGCTAGTAAAGTGTTCTTACAGTGGACTGTGCTCCTTACGTCCATGTTTCCTTATTGTGTGTGCGCCTCAAGGCTTTTGGTTGAACATTAGGCATGGAAAATACAGTTACCTTTCCCTGTCTGTGCAGATGGTCAGGGAAGACCTTCACTCATTGATGGGGTTTTGAACTTAGAAAATCAGCCCAGGATGAAGATATACAATCGCCTATATTTTCTGGACATATATCCTATCCATGCCTTCCATCTTCCACCCAAACTCTGATTTCCTTTACAAGCTGTTGTGCCCCAAACAGTCTTACTCCAGTTTCTTCTTAGATGTTTGTCCTGTTCTTCGGCCCATAATTCCATTGTTCTAGTCACTCACATGTTTATAGTCTTCCTCAGTGTTGACAGGCTGCAGCATCTGCCTCTGCTTCTTCAGCCTCCAGCCTGGGTCCAAACTGGGCTGACATGTCCTGTCTGAGAACCAAGTCATCTGAGGTAGAAGCCATTCTACTAGACAGACCAGAATACTGCAAATGAGTTTCATTTTGTCCTTCCATCCTGAGGGAGGGGAGTGGGAATTTGAGATCCTTTCTTTTAACCAGGCCATGCTACTCATAGGAGGGTTGGGGCCAAGGGTGAGTACAGACGTGATAGATTTTCTCTGTCACATGCGCTGGTTTCTTGACTGGTGGTCAGGACACCTGTCTGCTTAGGTCTTTGACTGGTTCCCAGAACTGATCTAGTCAGTCCGTGGTTGACTGATGTTTCCACAGGAGGACATGGGCCTGGCGCTCCTTGCTTTGATGTCTGATGATGTCGTTCTCAACTACACACAAAGCCCATTGAGAGTCTTGTTCTCAGTATAATGTGCTACTAGTAATTTGTGACGGATTTCAATTTAGATATTATGGTGTCCATGACCCATTTAACTTCTGTTTATCTCTCTCCCCCAGTATAAGTACGGGGGACCCATCATTGCTTTGCAAGTGGAGAATGAGTATGGTTCCTACAACAAAGACCGTGCATACATGCCTTACATCAAGAAGGTAAGAGTCCCTTCATTCATTTCTTTACATTCCTCTCCCTGACATACGTTACAGGCTGTGACATGTCGCCCTAATAGTTTTCTGAAATTAATACACCATGCCTCCCAATACCACTTCCTGATCACTGAAATTTTCTCCACGGGTCATTTCAACAGTTGTCACTTACTTACCCTTTATTGATTGAGCTTAATGTGACATTTTTAGTGCTCCTATAGTGTCACAGGCGCTAAGAATAAAGGAATTACCTTAATTAAGTGGAGATGATGAAAACTTTGTTGGATGTCTCCCTCATCCTAGCATATAGCCAGATTTGGGGTTGTACATAGATTTTATTGAGGAAATGTAAACAAAAGTCCCTGACCAGCTACATACCATACTCATCCTAAGGATCTCTGGGATGGTGCTCAGGCCTCTGACTGTAGAGTGAAGGGGCAGCTCAGAACTGCCAACTCACATGCATGACGGGGAAGGATGGCGTGGGTGACAGCGAAGAGGGGCCTGGCATTCAAATCTGCATTCTTCCACTTGGTAGCTGAGACTTTGAACAAATGCCTAATTTCCCAAGCTTCCTTTTATCTTCTACAAAGTGGGGCTAAAAGAGAGCCTGCCTCTTTTGTATTATGTGAAAGCAGGTGACCTGGTACTGTTCTAGGTAGACAGTAAGTTGTCAATAAGTGCCTTTGATGGAGTCATTGACATTTCTTCCAGTGCACTCTGGAGGGCTGGCCATGGTGGGAGCTGAGGAAATAAGAAATGGACTCTCTGGATCTGTCTGACTAGAGGTCGATGGCTCTGGCTCAGATGGTCTGGGCAGTGTACCTACTGCTATCACCCCCAGTTGAATTTTCTACCTAGAAATTACTTTTGTTCCTACAGACTGGAGCTCAAGTGTTCCAGTTTCTAGTCTGACTTCTTGCCCCTTCCTTCTTACTCGAGGAGAGCTCTTAGGAGGATATAGGCTGTCTAGGAAGGGTGGTATTCCTCAAGTTGGAAAGGGGCAAGGTAAGTGCTTGTCCACATCCTGGACAGAGCACACATCTAACTTCCTCGTCTTGGGTTGCCTAGAAAAAAGCCTGTCCTGGGCATAGACTCGAGAGTTTCTCTTGCTGTAGTCCTCGGTCAGACTCCCTGGAGCACTGGGACATCTCCAGCAGTTGTTTACCAATGATGCAGCTGAAGAGGAGAGCTCTGAGGAGCATCAGGAATAGAGAATAGCTCCTTAGGGAACCTTGTCTGCACAGCCATGCTTCCCTGGTGCCCAGAGCTCTGCCTGCTTGAAGCTCTTGGGAAGATTCTCCCCTGAACTGTATGCAACTTCTCCTGGGGGTGTTGGCAAGATGTGCATCCCATTGGCATTGAATGACCTTGGCCATGACTCCCCTCAACTTTCTGAGCCCTACTCTCATCATGTGCAAAATGGACACCAGAATGCCATTTCCTAAGGCTTCTGTGAGAGGGTGTGAGCTCTGTGCTTGGCAAGTGGCTGATACTTAGGAAATAATAATTGGCATTTAAAGGGCAAGATCAAAGAATTAATACCTGTAAAATTTAAGGGTATAGAATTCTGTGTCAGTGAGAGCTAGTTGGGTAGTTGAAGGATGTTGGTCCAGGACCTTTAATAGACATCTCACCAATATTCCTCCTGGGTTAAATACTCCAGCTCCTGTCATCCCTGAGAGCTGGAGCCCATTCTGTCTTTACAGAACAGGGGATCTCACATTAGGGTTAGATGTTATCCCTCTGTTTCTGGAGGAATTCAGTTGCAATGTACTTTTTGTCTTTTTAAATCATCTTTGTAGGACCGTTTGAGTCCAAAGTTCCTGAGTGGAGCCTGTGTGAATAGAGTTCAGCCCCACCTCTCGCACAACCTGTGCAACTGATCCTGCTTCATTCAGCCTCTCTGACACTTTGTGCTGTTCAGATGTTGGCTATGGAGAGCGAAGGAGACAGTGAAAGGGCTTAGCATCGGGCTAATGTTCCGGCGGTAGCTGTTACTCTGAGTGGCAGGGATCCTACTGTTCCCCAAGCAGTGGTTTCATTGATGCCCTCCAAGGATGGCTTCCGGTTCTGCTGAGCACGGACAGTACACCGTGGGCATGCCACTGAGATATGGCTGGGCCATCATGCCCCTGCCACTAACCAAGCTCATGCTGGCTCAGAGTGGGGAAGAGACAGGGTTCTTGTTCATGATATGGACGAAGGGGAAAGTATAGTGGTGCTGGTGACCCAACCCTCTGGGGCTCCATAGGCAGTTACCATGTGATAGCATGGCATCTAGCCCCACTGAGCCAGCCTCAGAGTAAGCTTGTGTGTATCCCCAAACTGCAGCCCGGTCCTTCGACACACTTGGAAACCAAACACTGGAACTTTGCTGAATATTGTGGGCATAGACAACACGCAGAGAAACACTTTGGCTAGGTTTCTCTCTTGCTCTGTGGGCTACCTCAGCTTCAGCAGTGACCCTGAGGAGCTCTGAACGACGAGGACAGAGTTTAACTCGCCTTTCATTCCCCAAACAGGCCTTGGAAGACCGTGGCATTATAGAGATGCTCCTGACCTCAGACAACAAAGATGGCCTGGAAAAGGGAGTGGTGGATGGAGGTACCTGAAGGAGGCTGCCTGCTTGGCTCTTCTGCACAGTCCCCTGGCCATGGTCCGAGAGATAAAAGCAGGAGTTTCCCCGGTGCCTGTGGTGCATAGCGCAGGGCTGGGCAGGCTGGGTCGCAGGGGTACTAGGGTCTACGGCACCTCCCATGGCCCCTTTCTCTGCTTTTTAGCAAACGCCTTACCACATATCTTCCAAACACCCAAGTACCTGGGCAGCTGTATCTGGCCACTGTTCCTGCCGAGCACATAGGGCATTCACAGTGCTACGGGTGGCTGCCCCCATTGGCAGGTTTCGGGAAATTGCAGCTCCATTTCCCCTCAGTTGCATCAAACCTTGCAGTTATTCTCAGCCGTCCTGTCCGACATAGCAGCCACTGGTGCATCCTTTTGTCTTTACTCTCCTCTTCAAAATATATCCGGAACTCAGATGTGTTTCGGTACCTCAGCTGTTGCCTCCCTCCACACCTGCAATGCCGCGGTACTTCCCTGGTCCCTCCAGCCAGCTCTTCTTAATACAGCAATTTGTGCCCACCTTTGAGAATGCAGCCCAGGAGTCAGGCCTGGGGCACGCACCTGTAATCCCAGCACTGGGGAAGTGAAGGCAGGAGGGTCATGAGTTTGAAGCTAACCTGGGCTACAGAGTGAGTTCCAGGCCAGCCAAGACTACACCTATCTCCGAGACTACATATTCTCTAATAGACAAGCATACAGCCCAGATCATCTTGTCATACTGCTTGAGCTCCAAGTGCTCCATAGAAAGAGGGAGAAGCACATCTCTGAGAATAGCTGCATGGGCTTCCCACCCAGCAACCCTTGAATGCCCCTCCCCATGCTTCCCTCCCACAGCCCTTCTCCACTGCCTGCTTCCATAGCCCTGCACATGACCCTGAATGCACCCTGGCAGCATGCTTCACAGTTACCACACACATGACTGAGCTGCTCTCTAGGTGTGTACCCTTTCCCACTCTGTTCTACCCTCCTGGTTCCCGCTGTGTTTCTCAAGTACACAGAACACCTCCAGATTCGGCGGCTCTGCACATCTTTTGTGAATCTGCATGGCTTGCCTCCCAGGTGGTCTTTGCAGTGAGTTTTTTTTTCCCTGAGCATCCTGTTAGACCATGCACCCCTTTACAAGGCTCAGCCCACTCTGTCATTTTGCCTTACAACGTTTGGAGTAGCTGGCTTAACTTACTCCTCTGTCTCAGAGCAGCAGTGAGCTCTATGGGCCTGGGGCTGTCTCGTATGGCCTGTGCTTGAACATGCGCTCATCCATGGTTCATGCTCAAAGAGGTTGAAGAGCCCTCTTGTCAGTTACGGTGATTCCTTCTGGGCCTCTGTGCCGTGCTTCTCTGCCTTAGCACCTCCTCACGTCTATTCTGTCCCTTTTGTATTTCCTTCTCTAGACTGACCTGTTTGTAGATGGTGACTTTTAATTTGATATCCCTTCCACAGTACCTGGCACGGTTGCCTCTGGGAATGACCATTGAGTAGATGGAGAGGAAAAGGCTCTTATCTACAGCAAGCACAGGGAATGAAAACACGTTCTCCTTGGTTGTGACAAAGATCAGGAGTGATTCCTCTTAGTTCCACAAGGTGGCACTGTCTACTCATGTTTGCTACCAAGGCCCATGTGATGGGGTCATGGGGTATGAGACAGTCTATAGAAGCTTTGGAAGATGCTCTCTCTATTCCCACCCATCCTGTCCTGCAGGCTCCAACCCTTGGGCACAGATTACTGCTGTCTGGAATGATGATTTTTAATTTAAAAAGTTAAAGCATTCATTCACATGGCCTATAAGTAAAATAATAAAAAGAATCCTTATCAAGAAATACACTTTCCTCCTCAGCTCATTACCCAGAAACAGCCATCTCAAACTGTTTCTTTTTCTTTCAACTCTCGCCTTCCTGTGTCTATACAGCCTGCACACGCGACTCTATGTCTACTGACTTAGGGTTCTGAAGCTGTCCTCCTGTTTCTGTGGATGGCTGGGGTTACCTTGGTCTCACACACCTTCTGTTTCTTGTGAGTGCGGCTTCTGTGCTGAGGAGCCTCATGGCTGCAGGTCTGCTGGGTGGGGTGTGCTGCTCTGCAGCATGTGAATCAGGTGACTAGTGAGTGTAGCTGGAGAGTTTTCTCTCCAGGTCCTGCCAAGCCCCGGCAGTCCGACAGCCCACTTATAAAATAAACACACAGACACTTATATTATTTAAACTGTTTGGCCTAATGGCTCAGGCTTCTACCTATCTAGTTCTTATATCTTAAATTAATCTATTTCTATAAATCTATACCTTGCCACATGGCTTGTGGCTTACCGGTATCTTCACATGCTGCTTGTCATGGCGGCGGCTGGCAGTGTCTCCCTCTGCCTTCCTGTTCTCTCAATTCTCCTCTCTGTTAGTCCCGCCTATACTTCCTGCCTGGCTACTGGCCAATCAGCGTTTTATTTATTGACCAATCAGAGCACCCCATTTGACATACAGACCATCCCACCACAAGTAAGTGCTAAGTTCTCACTTCCAGTGGAGTCACGATCCCATTTGCTTTGCTTTTCATCTCAGATTTCCCTCTCTCTCCACCCTCCTGCCTTCTCTTTCTTTACTTTGTAGTTCAGGCTGTCCTCAAACTCGTGATCCTTCTGCCCTGGCCTGAGTGATGAGATAATGGGATTACAAGCACGTCCTACACATGGGGCCCATCCTTACTTTTGTCCCCAGCCTTATCACTCCCCCAGCTCTCCTAGCAAATGTCTTCACAGAGATCTCCTTAGCTCCCATTCTATGCCTCCCTTGTTTGTAAACATCTTATTTGTTCCTCTTCTTAGTTCTGCATGCCCTGACTTTCTGTTACTATTATGCCCAGTTTTTGAGGGGAGATGAAGCTCTTAAGACAGGTAAAAGAAGTGAGCAGGAGCCTTTCCCTGTGGGGGTAAACGGTGCCGTGAGGACTGTTAATATCAGGAAACTCGAATGTCAGTGTCTAGAGATACCATTTTTAAGCCACCATGGAAGCCGCCTCTGGCTTCTTGCACAGCTATTTGAGGAACAAATGCAAGGAATGTTAGGAGCCCCTTGCCCAGGAATCCCCTCTGGTCTGCCTTCCTTCCACTCCTCACCCTCAGGCTCCCAGGGACTTGTTTTCTAGAGTGTGTGAACCCCCTGAAGGGATGGACAGTGGCACAAAGGGCTTGACACCAGGGGTGGGGGACGCCTGTGGGTGGAGAGGGTCCCCTCGTGGTGCTCAAAGTGGAGGAAGGACTTAGGGACAAAGCCCCTCCCAGGCCCCTGCTGTCCCTCCAGGGTTGTCACTTTCCCAGGCTCTCCTGGGCACTTGGCCTGTGCTCGCACCCCTTCTGCGCTCGCACCCCTTCTGCGCTCGAACCCCTTCTGCGCTCTCACTCCTTGCAGCCGCCGCTTCCTCTCCCCTTTCTTGAATTTGATAAAGCCTCAGGATGACACGACCTGGCTGTCTGTGTTCAGCTAGCCCTGTGTGTTGGGCTGACTTTGAGATTTCACAGTTAAACAGGCTTCCCGAAAGGCGTGGTTAACTTTAGGCAGGGAGGGTTCTAGTTGGAGGATCTTCCCCTGTGGGTTACTAGAAGACAGGGACGTCGCAGCATAATGTCTTGGTGTGAAGGGTCCTGAGTTTGCAGCCCTACTCTGCTGCTCACAGATTGTGGACCGTGAGGGAAGTTTCTGTATCTTCAGAGTCTTAGCTTTATCTCCTTCACTGGTTACCATGGCCTGATATCCTGGATGGTAGCTGGGGCTGGCCAGCCTGTCTTAGTCACTCCTAAGCCCATTTATCTGCAACTGGCCATTCAAGTGGACAGTCAGGTAAGGGTCCTTGGAGTCAAGTTCCACAGCTGGCTGTGACTGTGGCAAGGTCATGGCCACCAGCCAGCTGTAGCATTTTTCTTGAGCATGTATTTCGCTTATGGAAAGCTGTATAAAATTCTGGTTAAAAATTTAAAATAAGCACACTGTGGAATAGAGTAGACTGAATTCTTATCAAGAAACGAGACATGAGTCTTCACTGAGATCATTACCCTCTGTGCACAAAGGCTTTACCATTGTCCTCAGAGTACAGTGTAGAGCTCAGGCTCTGGTTCCTATGTCAGTGGTTCAGAGAAGCCTTTCCTCTGCTTGCAGACATTACAGTCAGTCAAAATCAGATGCAGAGCGTGTGGCTCCGCTCTGTGTCGAGCAGTGGAATTTCCAGAAATAACAATATAGGCAAGTCTTTTGACATCACAGGAGCTAACTTCTAATGGGAGGTGGGAAACAATGTCTATACCAGCTATGTTTTTTATGGCGGTGGATTGAAGATCTGGGTAATTCAGAAAGTCTCTGTGACTTCCAGACTACGCTTCGTTCTTCTTTCTCTGCTGCCTTCCTAGTGCTGGCCACCATCAACCTACAGTCACAACAGGAGCTGAAGGAACTGAACAGTGTCCTCAAATCCATCCAGGTGGGTCTGGCCCAAGGGGTGCTGTGCATCTTCTAGCTTGAGTGCGGGGGTTCCACATGCCTGCACTCTGCCCGGAGTTCTGTGGTGGGGGAGGACTCTTAGCTCTCCCAGCCTCTTGGCTCATGCCACATTGCTTCCCGGCTGGAGGGAAGCAGCGTAGAAGCCCTGCCCTGAAGTTCTGCTGTGTAGACTGACGCCATCCAAGTGTGCTGTGTTCTGTTGAGAAAAGCACCTTTTGAAACTGTTGGCTTTTTATGGACTCCGCAAGACCCAGCCTTGCTTTGGGAGATCGAGAGAGAAAAGACACCTCTTTGTCCCATACCATAGGAGGTACCCTACCTTAACTTTTAGGACCTCGTTGGCCCAGGGAATGTTTCTGTTATCCATAGGGCAGGAGGCCTAGTTGATTCCAAGTTGGGAAAGAGAGAGTTTCTGGGTGTATTTCAGGTTCTTCTCATTGATGGTCACACACAGCCCCATTCTAGTTGATGTCTCTAGTTTGTGTGTCTCTCCTAAACAGACGGATGTGAGTAGGGCCAAGCTCTATCCCATGTGAAGAACAGAAAGCACATGTCAGCCTGGTTATCAAAAGGGCTGAATGCCCCAACTTGCCCCCACCAATTGCATCTCCACCATGGTCCTAGTGTGAAACTGATGTATGGACAATGGATAGATGCCTGTGGGGATAGTGGGCCAATGGTGTGGGCAGACTTGTGGTCCACTGAGTAGATTGTTTGTTCCAGCTGTTGACCTTTCAGAGTAGGGACAGTATCCTCAGGTACACTCATATGAAGTCATAATGACAGGTAGTAAGTACCTTGTAAGGTGAGTATGTATGTATGGTGTGACTATTCTTGGTGTCGATGGTGTCCAGAAGGGGTGGGAAGACTCTTAGGAGGAGGGCAGGCCTGATTGCTGGTAGACTTCCCAGAGGGGAGGGATAATGCATGTACATATTTGGGTTCAAGTGGAACCCTTTCTTTCTATCTTCTTTCTCCCAGTATGTCCCGGGTCTTTTCTCTGTCTGTAGAGGTGCCGGGTCTGTCTTACTTCATGACTGATTGTAGGGCCTCTGTCCTTGTGGAGTCTGTCATCTACCTGGGGAGAGAGACTCGTGAGCTCGCATCTCAAAATGGCTAGGCAGAGCTGCAGTTGAGGCTGCCAAGGGAAGTGCAGATGCTGGGCGCTGCATAGGATCCACTTGGTCACTGTGTGGTGGGGCTCTGGACACACTGTTTGGCTCCTTGGTGTTTCTCTGCTTCTTTTAGTTGAGTAGGTTTAATGGGAATGACTTGAATAAGGTACTGTTTGAAAAGTGCCTCATGGTACTGTGATGGAAGGAGTGTCTGTGCTGGTCCCTGGAAAACTTACCATGTCAGTGCTGTGGCTGTCCCATCAGCAGAATGGTACTGCTGAAGGACTCTCCGTTATAGTCCCTGACATCTGCCCTTACTTAAATGAGTGGTTCTGCCTAATGGGCTTCATTGAACGGACACTCTGGACCCCGGCACTGGTTAACTGTGGGGTGTTCATTAGTCCTCACTTGTGTGCCCAGTGAGGAGATAACTCATGCTAGAGAGTTTTGAGTACTTCTTGTATACCAGAGATTTCTATGCATCATTTCACCTAATTCTCCTAGTGAGCATGGGTGCTAGCTACTGTTACTGTTAAAGCTAGCCACGGTCAAGCGAACAGACAGAAAATGGATAAAGCACCCAGAAGATGATCAGTTTGGGGTTGGTTGCACCACATTCTGGAGTGAGATAGCTTGGTCCATGCTAGACATTCCCTCCCTCCCTCCACCACAGAAGAACTTAAGCAAGCAAACCCACTGTTGGCACTGGAGGTTGTTGGGATTTAGGACTTCCACTCTGGCTCTCCTTTTGGGGTGACTTAAATGTGTGCATACTATGGCCTATCTTGGGATGTAGATAGTTTGTAAAGAAAAACAAAGCTACCACCTTGCTAAAAAAATCTTGTGGCTATGTTGGCTTTTACCCAGAGACAATTGGTACCTTCTATGCTGTGGGCTATTAAGTATACCTTCATCTCTCTGAAACATGTTCTGTTGCTTTATGCAGTTTCAAATGTCAGGCCAGTCCTGAGAGAGGATACTTAATCAGCTGTCACTGAATAAAGGAGGAATACTTCCTGGCCCAGAGCATAAAATCTTAGCCAGTGAGTTTTTCACACCTACCCAAGTGTTTTCAGCTTTGGCCAACACAGTGGAGCTGAGCATAGTCCCCAAATGACTTCTGTATGCACAGAGGAAGCAGATGTCACTCCAGTATTCTGAAGTGACAATTAAGACTTTTCAATATCTTCGGGAAGGTCTGAATCCAGAATGCAGCCGTACAGCTTGCACTGTGAGTAGCTGCTCTGTCAGGACCTGGTCCTCTGGTTTAGTTTTATAAACGGTTGTTTAAGCCAGAACTTAAAGAAGACCCATTCTGAAGCCTCTGACTTCCAGATATGGGGAAGCAGTAATTTTGGTGTGTCTGCATCTGTGGTGTGACTCTCGGCTGTACTCATTCAGAATAGGACATTTTTCTTCCCTGGTAGAGGATAGGCGAATGTTGTCTTGAGCCAGAGTGAAATCCAACCAGTGTTGGAAAGGGCATCCAAGGCAGTTGGCAAATTCTGATGAAAGTCTTAGTTTGAGCATATACTTGTGTCTTCTTGCTAGCACCCATCATATGCATCCTCAAAGCACATTAAACATCAATTCTGGTAGCCTCCTCCACATACCAGCAGGTGGTGAGGCAAATAATCTTCATCTATGCTGTGCACCTACAAGTCTCTCAGGCAAAGGGTAGATGTCCAGGGAGGACAAAGGTACCGGGGTTCCTTCCAAGAAGGGTGCCCCTCTTTTCCTTTTGATTAGACAGTCTGCCTAATTCTCATTTTGTGGTACCCAGGGCATTCAACCGAAGATGGTGATGGAGTACTGGACAGGATGGTTTGACTCATGGGGTGGCCCCCACAATATCTTGGATTCTTCCGGTGAGTATTTTATTTTGCCTACATCTAATATGTATGTTTACCTGGAGTAAGAATGTTTTACCTTTTCAGACCTTGTGTATGGAGTTGTAGGATGCCAGGTTCCTGAGATAATTTGTGTTCATACTCAACTCTTGGTATTTCAGAGTCTTGACTTGAAATAACCACTTTCAAGTTTCGTCATTGCTTTTCTGTGTTTTTGTAATTAGAAAAGTAACATGCTTATTTGCAAATATCTAAGAAATGTAGGGAAGTTTAAAGAAGAAATAAAGTCCTCGAGTCTAGATCAGAATTTTGATGTATTTAACAGTGTAGGCAGCTCATAGTGTAGCTGCATCTATGTACAATAGAGCTAGAGATTCATCATGTCTTCACACACACACACACACACACACACACACACATACACACACACACACACACATACACACACACCATCCTATACTGCTCAACATAGTAGAATACTTGGAGTAATTGGGCATCACTGTCTTAAAGGATTTGAAGAGCCCCATTGTATTGATGACTAAACCGCCATTTAGTGACCCAGTTCCTTACTGATGGTTGCTTAGTTTTGGGTTTGGTTAATTGAACACTACTTAAGTGAGCATCCCTGAACATCTAGTTTTGTACACTTGGCACATATATCCATATAATAAAGAATAAATTGCTACATCAGTGTAGTTTTAATATATGTATTTACCACTGCCCTTCATAAAGCAGCCTACTGACCATTATTAAATGAAAGTACCCATTTCCTACAGATTCATCAGTACTGAGTATTAAAATGATTTTTTTTAAAATTTGCCAGTTCACTAGGTCAGTATTGAGTTTGCATTTACTGGATATATCATACAAATATATATTAACTGGCCTTTTATTTTGCTGTCTGATACTCTCTTTGTATATCATTGGCTCATTTCCTAGTTAAGGGAGGACTTTGGGATATAGGCAGGACTATTGTGTAATGGGGTCCTACCTTTTTTGCATTTCCTTGGGACAGCGCAGCCACTGGGTAACATGCCAGCTGGTAGTGTAGAAACGGCCTGCTGGCTACAGATTGTCCAGGGAAAGTGGAATGACCCAGTGATGAAATGGTAGGGATTGGGAGGTGAGGGAACCAGAGGCCTCGCTGGGGCTTCCCTTACGCTCTGACTCAGTCTAAACATCGCTCCTCCTCGCTCTCCTTGAAGAGGTCTTGCAAACAGTATCTGCTGTCATCAAAGCCGGCTCCTCCATCAACTTGTACATGTTCCACGGAGGCACAAACTTTGGCTTCATAAACGGAGCTATGCATTTTAATGACTACAAGGCCGATGTCACCAGCTATGGCAAGTATCCCCACTGGTTCTCCCTGTTCCTTCCTAGTGTAGGGCTGGTGCTTTTGACGGAGAGTCCTTTAGAGACAGTTTCCAGCTCCTTTCCTGTCTTTGCTATATAACGTCCAGGAAGGGTACAGGCTTTGTCTGACTGTCACCTCGAAATGTCTAGAACAGTAGGTGCCCGAGAACGGCTTGCTCTGTTGAGGGATCTCTTTCGAGGACCAGGGGAGGGAGGCAAATCTAGAGTGACAGGGATGAGGATAGCTTTCCTCCTTCTCAGGCCCTTGAGAAGGTGTGATCTTGGCCTGCCTCCTTCTGACTGAGTTCACCAGGAGCAGAGGAGATGCTCTGTTGTATCCACTTACAGTAAAAAATTAGGATCATGCTGTGCTCCTAGGTACTTTTGTAGTATTTAGCACCTACCATATTTTGATTGAATGATTCACAATAAAGGTATTTTTCTCCAAAATTGCTGGTTTGAGGACTCTGTTCCCCCAACCCAGTTCTTCCTCCCCCTTTCTTCTTTTTTTCTTCTTCATCCCTTTGCACTGTTCTGGGGACAGGAGAGACTGTGAAAGGTCACTGGGTATCTTGCAGACTATGATGCCATACTGACAGAGGCTGGAGATTATACTGCCAAATACACCAAGCTTCGACAACTCTTTGGAACCATCTCAGGTACAAACAGGCAGCAGATTCAAATATCCACTTGGGTACATGCTTTTGCCACGAGACCTTAGAGTTTCTGCTGTCTTGCTCTCCTGCCTCAACTCCAGCTGATCCATATTCAAGAATGTTCTAGACTACTAGGAATGTAGCTAGTGGTAGAACTCTTGCCCAGCATGCATAAGGCCCTGTGTTCCACCCTGAGCACTGCGAGAAACAAACAAACATTCTAGACAAAGAAAGTTTGAGAGACTATTTTCATCATGCCGTGCCTCCTGTATTTGACTCATATGAAGCCTCTTTATGACATACAGAAGACTCGAGGACTCGCTGCCCTGGCTACGCCTCATGTTCTAGAGTAGTCCCAGCACTGAATAGGGCCTGTGGTTGATATTGGTGTCAATGAAAGGACGACATTGGACTGTGGGTGTGAGGCTGCAGGAGGCAGTGATGATTGAGTCTTTAAGGGAGGGCCATGGTTCCTGTTGCAGGTATCCCTCCACCTCCTCCACCTGAGCTCATTCTTAAGATGACCTATGAGCCAATGAGGCCATCTTTCTACCTCTCACTGTGGGATGCTATCCTGCTCATGGATGAAGTAAGTGCTGCAGGCTGGGCGACAGGGATAGTTGCCAAGCAGACAGGACCCAGGAACTTTCCAAATGGGGTTCTGGGAACCAGAGAGCTGAGTGAAGAGAGTACAGTGGTGCTGGAGTGGGAATTGGGAAGGAATAGAAAAGCTTGAACTTGGTGCCCCCTCCTTTAGCCTCAGGGGCAGGCCTGGGCCATGAATAGAGTGAGGAGAGGAGGAAGGGATGATCCTTCCCCTGTGGAGAGGAGAGAGGGTACCTGCTGTCATTCATTCTTTTGTGATGCCGACATGATAGTGGCTTATGGATTCCAGTAGATTGTAGGACTCTAGTGAAATCTCCCTTTTCCTGTTGACCTTATTTCTGTGACTCTAATGGGCCATAAGTTTAAGCTCATAAGAAGGTGGGATAGGAAAAAGAGGCTGGAGAAACCTTGCCTCCTGTCCATTGCTGCTCATGTGAAGTCTTAGAGTTAGGAGCAGCCTGGCTCCTGTGCTTTCTTGTGTCTTCTTGTGTAGCCATTCAAGTCTGAGATCCCTGTCAACATGGAGAACCTGCCAGTAAACAATGGAAATGGGCAGGCCTTTGGGTACGTTCTGTATGAGACCACCATCTTTTCATCTGGAGTCCTCAGTGGCCTTGTGCGTGACAGGGGACAGGTAGGAGCATCTCCTCTGTACTCCCAGGACTTTGTAGTGACAAGGCATGGCAGTCCATACCTTATTCTCTGCCTCACAGCCAGCGGTTGCCAGTGTGTAAAATTGGCTGTCTGCACTCACTGGAGATTGCATGGTCTTTCCCTCATAGCTGTGATGCTCACTTTCCTCCATACCTGCTCAGCACCTTCATAAGGCCTCACAATGGTCCTTGTTTTACTGTTTAGCCGAGGCCCCTCTTATCTTCCTCCCATTGACCATGATTTTCATCTGCTCACTTTGGCAGGTCTTTTTGAACAGAGTATCCATAGGATTCTTGGACTATAAAACAACGAAGATTACTATCCCCTTGACCCAGGTTTGTTATCCTAGGGAGCTGGGTAATGGCTAGGAAACTGGATAGGAGTCAAAGAGGGAGATCAGGAAGCCAGGAGGCTCCTTAATTAAAAGCTGGAAAGAGAAGGGCACACCCAGCTTTCTGACCTGTTGGGTCCCATTCTCAGAGCACAGAGAAGGACTGGGGAACACAGAGATCCCCAGGTGTAGCTGGATTGTCAGGCAATGATAACTGGCCACTGTGTTCCTGACAGGGTTACACCATGCTGAGGATCTTGGTGGAAAATCGTGGGCGAGTCAACTATGGGGATAATATTGACACTCAGCGCAAAGGTGGGTCTTCAGATAGACCAGGAGAAAAGCTGTCATCACTCTTCAGGCCTGTTTATCGGTTTGCCATCGGGTACATCGACAGGCCACTGGGGATCCTTTCAGGGAGGTGGGTTATGGAGGCCTGTTGCAGGGAGGTGGACTGTGGACCCCACAGCAAGACAGGTGGTTCATGGAGGTTTATTGAAGGGGGACAGTGCCTGGTTTACCTGCATATAAGTCCTGGTTAATGGGTCAGGAGGGTTTGGCCACTTTCCCTTTAGTGCTTCTTAACTGTATAGTTAGTTCGTGTGCCCCTGGAAGAGCCTCTGTAAGCCCCGAGCTGGCCTCTCAATCTTTATACCGAACTCTACTTTGGTGGGGGTGGGCCTCTCTGCTTGCAGGGCTGTGGGTAAGGAACAAGAAAAGGGAGTCTCTTGGAGTCCTTGGAAGAATAGAATGCACGCCTTCTTGGGCCTTAACACTGAAATTCCGTTCTTCATCTCTCTCAGGAAAACTCATAGGCAGTGCTCTGGGCTCAGGAGGAAGCCAGACATGCAATGAGCAGACTGCAGTTTGTTGTCATGACCTTCCAGGAGTACCCTCCAGGACACTTGCCCATGCCCCTGGCTTTCTGAATCGTTAGACTGTAGTCCCTTTCTTTTCCCTGTCTGTTTATATGTGGGTAGTTTGCAGAGCAGTCTAAGAAGGGAACTAAGTTCAAATAAGATCTTCCTATGCTGAGGAGGTTGATAACATTCCCTTTCTCTTTCCTCCCTCTGTATTTGTGGTGGAGGGAACTTGCACCTTTCTTTCCTGGTCAGGATGTCAGCTGAAAGCACATGCCCAGAAAGTGATGTGGCCTCAGCCCTTGGTGCTTCCTCTGCAGAAGAGCCTCAAGTTAGTTACTATAGCACCATCTGGCAGCATCCTTGTAGTGCCACATGACAAAGTAGCACCATCTAGGCCGCCATCCTAGACCCTCAGCAGTTCTCCAGGATTTTTCCACAGGCCTGAGCGCCTTCCTTAGTCTTCCTTCTCTAGACCCATCTTACCTCTTTGTTCTGGAGTTAGAAAGACCTGTCAGACTGTCCAGTCTTTATTTCCCAGAATCTTGATTGAGTGTGTCCTGACCATCTGGAGACTCTGCCCTCTTGGCCAGTTCAGTGTTTGCAGTCCGCAGGCCTTCCCTCCAGAAATACATGCGCTCACACGCTTGTCCCTGCCATAGAGGCTGCTCCAGGACCAGCTGTCTTCACCCTTAAGGTGCTAGGCAGCCACTGTTCAGGTATGCAGTTGCTTACTGCTGGACACCGTCGTGATGTTATCATCTGTCTAATCTTAGGTTGTGTGGAGAGTTTCTGGCCGAGTGACCAGGTCTCTTAGTTGGTGACCCTCACGATACCACAAAGTTTAGGCTCTCTGTCACCACTGAGCCACACTGCCCCACCGAAAGAGGCCAGAAGCCAGATGTTACACACGGACACCTCAGCTTTGTCACTATCCTCGGATGCACTGCGCTTTATGACAAATCCTAGGGCTTGACAAGCGGTGCTCTTGTTTATTGCCACTTTTTTGACATCTCAAGGGAGGCTTTAGTCCAAGAGCAAAATACCTTAGGCAGCGTCTGCTTTGGGAAAATCCTTGCTTCATTTTTCCTGGAGTGTCTCCACAGCCTTGGCTGCAGCCCTGCCACCTGTCTCCTGATTTGGGGCTTGCTCATCTTTCTTTGCCCCTCTCCTCCAGGTTTAATTGGAAATCTCTATCTGAATAATAATCCTCTGAAAAACTTCAGAATCTACAGCCTGGATATGACAAAGAAGTTCTTTCAGAGGTGGGTCCCTGTGAGTCTGGTATATGAGGTCATAGCTAATATGTAGCAAGAGCCAGGAGTACCCTGGCCTCCCTGCCAGGATCCTGCAGAGTTATTAACAGACCCAGAGGCCAAAGCAACCTACCTAAGGTGATGGATAGGAACAGCACTGGACCATGTTTCCAGACTGGGAAATGCCCATCTTTCTATCTTGCTGCCATTCTGTGACCTGGTGGGGGTGTGTGTGGCTTCCAGCCTTGCTGGGGGAAGGGATGTGCCATAGGAATTAGATGCAGGCCTGGGAGCAGATGTGAGATGGTCCTTTCCTCCTTCTCCTGCTTACATCCTGTCTTTAGGTTCATCGCGGACAAGTGGAGTCTGATTCCCAAAGAACCCACCTTTCCTGCTTTCTTCCTGGGTGCCTTGTCAGTTGGCATTTACCCCTCTGACACATTTCTGAAGCTAGAGGTTCGTAGGACCCCTTTCCTTTCCTGCTCTCTCATTTTCTTGGGGCTCTGAGCCCAGTTGGCTTGAATGGAGTTCTCTGTAACACCTGGGCCCAGAGGCCTCCTTGTCTTTCTATGTTGCCCCATATGATAGGAACTCTGAAACTTCTCTGTGGCAGAGGAGTGGGCTCAGAGCAGAGCCACCTGTGGTACTTGTCAGGGTGTGGGTTCCTATGGACAGTCTGGGGTTGACCACCCTGACTGGGAAGCTCACCGCAGTGCGCTGGGTTGACCTACATGGATGTCAATTGTTGGTTCACTGTGGTCTCTCAGGAACATGGCCTGTATCTCAGGGTGTCTGTTTCTGGTGTGACTTCACCTTTGGGCCTCTTGTAGTAAAGCAAGACCTTCCCTGTTTTATTTCAAGGGCTGGGTGAAGGGGGTTGTATTCGTCAATGATAAGAACCTTGGACGTTACTGGAACATAGGACCTCAAGAGACTCTCTACCTCCCAGGTGTCTGGCTGGACAAAGGACTCAACAAGGTGGGAATGGTTCGAAGCTCCATCCCTTTTCCTTGGAACTGTCTTCCCATCCCTGTTCTCCCTGCTAGCAAACTGCTTCTCTACCCCTGAAATTCTTGGCCAGGGTGGGTGTTGCAGCCAGCCTCTTCTCCCCCTTTCCTTGGTGATGGAGGATGCACTCACCCCTCACTGCCTCCTTCCACCCTCATTCCCACATTCCTTCCTTCCTTCCTTCCTTCCTTCCTTCCTTCCTTCCTTCCTTCCTTCCTTACTTCCTTCCTTCCTTCCTTCCTTCCTTCCTCCCTCCCTCCCTCCCTCCCTCCCTCCCTCCCTCCCTTCCAGTCCTGCTGTCTCATAGTGCTCTCATCTGTCTATAGGGTAGACCTCACAGTCCAGCTCTTGTTTCCCACAGGTCATCATTTTCGAGGAAACAATGGCAGGCTCCATGGTACAGTCTACTGATACTCCCTACCTGGGCAGGAACCAGTATGTTAACTGAGCAGCAGTCCCAGCCTTCCTGCTGTGGCTGGCAGCTTCCTTGCCTCCTCTCCTACAGGAGAGCCTTCATAACTAGCAACCTCCGGGAGCGAAGGACTATCGTCAACTCAGTCCAAAATCCTAAACCTGAGGGGGCTGAAGAGAAGATGGGGTAGTGTTGTCTGGGATACCCTCAAAATGAGATGGCTTCTCTCCTGGTTTTGTGGTTGGGTCCCTTTCTGCTCCCCTAATCTTTCAGGGGAGGCCATAGAGCTGTCTCCGAGGATGGAGTATGTAGTTGTAGCACCTTCAAAGAAGGTGCTGAAGCTGGGTGGGTACTGCCCTCTTCTGGAAGTGAAAGCCTCACCAGGCCAACCTGCTGGATACAGGTAGGCATTTTGGACATTCCTGGCAGGGCATGGCCACATCCGATAGAGCTGCTTTGTGCTCCTGACTTTGTGGATTTGCCGTAGTTTGTAGAGCAAAGAGGAAGCCTGTCTTACTTGAGTCAACTTGATTTTATTTTTTGACTTTCCTCCAGCTAGTTCTGGGGTTCTGGAAGAAACATACATCTTTTCCTTTTCATTCTGTCCCATGACATTTAATCAGTGGATAAGCTGAGCTTAGGAGAAATAGACATGTTCAGTACTGATCTTCCTAAGAGAGCATTTGCTATTGTCCTGAGTGAGGAGGAGTGTCCCCAGGGAGGAACAGCCTCACCAGGTGAGGAGCTGGGGATTTTAGCAGAAGCCGCCTCATATCCATGCTCTCTGGAAGGGAGTGACAGAAGGCTCAGCTGAGTGGCACTGGGCAGCTGCCCCCAGCCCCACAGAAGAATTTGGGGCTAGCTACAAGGCCACAGGTCTAGCACAGGCTTCGTCTCCAGCTCAGCTGATTCTTTGAGCACTCTCCTTCCCCTTCCTGACAAAGCAGCAGGGAGGAGGAGGGCAACTAGCCCTCTGTCATGTCGGCTCAGTCCAGATTGAAGGCTCTTGTTCTAGGGATCAAGTGCAATGGCTTGGTTTGGGTTTGCCACCCTAAACTGCAATAAATCAAGAGATTTGAAGCAAATCTTCTTTGTGGATGTCTCTAGCTTGTCTGTGCTACTCTAAGCCATAGGAGAAGGTGACCCCTTAAGGATCCAGACACTGATGGTACCCAGCTGATAGATGGCACATGCCTCTGACTTCTTACCACCTTTCCTGACTTCAATTTTCCTTGAAATATCATTGCATTAAGAACAGTCCATTCTCATGCTGGTGGCCTAAGAACATTCTAGAAAGCCAAAACCACACTCTATAAGTTAGCTATAGGAGATAATCTTTCTTCATAAATTATATTTGATATGTACTTCTCCAAGCTGGTTACCTTCAATAATAGTGAAAATCCAATAAATCCAATCACACACATCTATGAGCACAGTGTCCACAGAGAAGCCCAGTGAAGATGGGTTGGGCAAGAGTAGGGTGAACGGGAAGTTCACAGGCTAGCATGCTGGCTCCCTGGGTGTGGCGGAGCACAGGGTTTGTGCTGAAGTCAGGATGTGAGGCCTGGTGTGCAGCCAGTGAGCTAAGAGCCCAGCTGACTTATTTGTGGGTGGTGGTGGGGGCACAGCCCATATCCCACTGGGTCTGAGAAACTGAGTTTTTTTCTCTTTCCCACTCTCTCTCTTTTTTGGGTGGGGTCATGTTACGTAGCCTAGGCTGGCCTTGAACTTTCAGTTCTCCTGCCTTAGCTTCCCAAGCACTCTGAGATTATAGAGTTGCTTCCTGTGCCCAAAGTTTTTTTTTTTTTTTAAAAAAAGCTCTTTATTTGTTTTAAAGTTTTAAAATAAAACCACGTGGTAATTATTTGGTGTGCACGTGTGTATTAGGTGTGTGTGTGTGCCATGCAGTACGAATGGTCGGAGGGTAACCTCCTTGTGGGTCCCGGGGAACAAACTCAGACTGTCAGGGTTGCGGGTGAGTATCTTTACCCACTGAGCCATCTTGCTGGCCCTTCAAAGGAGGCTTTTTAAAGTGCAGGTTGCGGATGATGCCTGAAAAGCAAGACAGACCAAGCCCCAATTTTACCCACTCTCGCCAGTTCTTTCTGCGATGTCTGGGGACATCACGCATCCAGCTAAGATGCAGATGAGTCCAGGGCTGCTTGAGGAGAGCCAGTGCCAGAGAGCCATGTCACAGTGTCACTTTGTCTTACATTACATAAGAGCGGGTTTCTACAAAGCTGTATTAAGCAGGGCTGTGTGACAGGCAATCCGAATAGAAAGGAATCTTACGTAGCATCCTTCTGTAAGGGAGTGAAGAATTCTGAGTTACAGTTTTATGCATACACGATCAGGTATGTATTGGGCTTGTCAAGATAAGGTCTTTCTGTAGCAATCCTCTTCTCTACTTCCCCACCATGTGTTGGCTGACCTTAGCTCTCCAGAGTTGACTAGTTTATCCAGATCCTGTGTACCATGTACCCCCATCTCAGTCCCTCCAGAGTACCTCTCCTTTACCAGCATCCAAATGCCCTGAGATTCTGCTCACTCATCCTTTCTTGTGTCTACTCACTGTGTGGGGGCACACCTGTGGGATCTTGACACCAACACTCTCCAGTGTCCGGTGTCGGTTCCCATTCTCACTGCAGGTACACAGATGACCCTCACTAGCTGTTGCATGTGCATGACGAGGTCAGAAGCAGAACTCCACTTTCCCTCATGTGACCTCTCCTGCACTTTGTCCTGTATCAACAGTCTGGGCTCCTGTCTCTTCATTCCACACCCAACCCTTCGTAAGCATGCTCGGAGTGCGGCCACTTCTCTGCTCCAGAGCTTGCGCCCTCATCCCATCCACCATCATCCTGTACCTGGTTTATTGCAGGGGCTGCCTCCCCAGTCCCCGACCTTGGCCCATTGTCCTCAGCACAGGAAGCAGAGTCAGTTCCCTCAGTGGCTCCTATTTTCACTTGGAGTAGAAACCAGAAGCTTTAGCCTGGTTTCAGAGGCCAATTGATTCTCGGCTTTCCTTCTGACTTGCCAACCACATCTCCCATGCAACCCCACACCCCTCCCTGGCCCAGTCAGTGGCAGTCACATTACTCTTCCCCCAACCTCGAGCTATAGGCATGAGAAGCACTCTGCATGCAGTTGGAGACATTTCTCTCTTATCAGGATTGTCTGCGTCAGCTGCATGCTGGCATGCTGCTGTTCTGCTCAAGGTCCCCGCACGAGGGAGACCTTTTTTTCCATGCTTTGTGGAACTTCAGCCCATCCCACTGCTACCCCCATCTTCCCCAGAAACTCTGCTCTTCTTACAGCACCTCACACCTGAAATGCTACAGGAGTGCCATTGTCTGTCCCCTGGATTTGGTGGGTGAGCCCCATGAAGACTGCTGTGTGCTGGCTCCTAGAAGAATGTCTATTCAGAGCAGGCATCTGGCAAATATTTGTTGGATGGTTAAATTAATAAACGAGACTAAAATAAGGCAAGGCTGAAGAGGATTACAACTGTTAAAAACCATATTTGACTTTTAATTTTGAAAACAAATTAAACAGAGTTAAATTAAAACAGCCCAGATGGTGCAGCAGCTTGGGCTCCACCCTCACACCAGCCTCTGCCCGTGGAGCTCCTAAACCCCTGGCTTGACTCCTCTGTGGTGGGGCTTTCCAGCGAGGGAGCATGGAACAACATGGGTTTGGAGAACAAGTTGTCAACATGGACCCAGTTCTGACCTGTCACACATTCATTCTCAACATAGGTGGAGGCTGCAGTCCACCAGGGTCGTAATTATAAATAAATACTCATGCAGCTAAGAGAGGATATTAGATGAAAACAACTGAGCTAGCATCTGCCCAAAAATAATAATAATAAGATCCCCATTTTGTTTTTCCTTTTCAGTTTCCTAAAAAGGAGCGCTGGGTTTTGGCTAAGAAGGCAGCCTCAGCAGCTGGTTTGACCTTGGCATTCAGTGTCAGTTTCTATGAATGAGCAGTAGAGTGCCCAGACATAAATCTACTCATCGGATAGATGCCCTGTGCCCATTTCCTCCCTCTCCCATGCCGCCCATTTGATGCCAAGGGGTCAATTTCCAAAGCAATATCCAAAGTGTCAATGGTTGGGGGGAATATCCTGCAAGGTGGCTGTGGGAACTAATCCTATCAGATGGTTTCCTGAAGGCTGTGGGAAGTAAAATCCATTTCAAAATAGGCAGCCGATGCTATTCTCTGAATGTTAGATGTGTGGACTGAGTCCTACCCACCCAAGAGTGGGTTCTGAATGACTCTCAGGCCTGTCCTATGAATTTTAATGGAGGGGGGAGAGCTGTTAGCAGTTAAAAAATAAACACCTCTTTAGTGGGCTTGTGCCCTTTCCTTTTCCCCACTTGGGAGGAACATTGTGCTTCCAACTTGTAGGAGCTGGAGTGAGATGACCACCAGAGGGTGCCATCCAGCCAGAGCCAGGGGCCTCTCAGATGCTGGGCACCCAGGCAGCTGTGTCTCTTGGATGGGTGGGGGCAACAGCCTGGGCATACTGTTTTCTCTGGGGTGGAGAAGGGGCAGTGGGCACGAGGCAGGCTGGTTTGGCAAGCTTTCCCACTTTGCGTACGATAGAGTGATTTCCAAAGCAGTGAGTGTGTGCTCGTCTCCTTTCCTTTCAGTATTCAAACATTCCTGCTCTTGTCTTGAGTCCCCTGCTCATGCACCGCTCACAGGAATCAGTGCAGGGAAGGGCTGTGGTTGCTGGGCCTCACTTTCTCAGGAAGAGCTCTGCTTATCTATTACTGTTAGCTCCAGTCCTGAGGTCTGTGATTCTCAGGTTCTGGGAAGAGGGCATTTGGCCTCCCCAGTCCAAGCCAGGCAAGGGGCATTGCAGCCCAGGGATATTGGAGAGGCAGTGTGGACATTGGGGTGACGTGGTTCTTAATCCAGGTCAGTCGGTGACCTGTGCTGGCTCTAGGCCCACCACCTTGCCAATTCTGGCACAGGAGGCTTGAGGGACATGGGAAGGGGCTTTGTTCTCCCACAGCCTGAGGTACAGGGGGAGCTGTAGGCAGGCCCAGGCTCCCCCGATGCAGGGCTGGGTGCCAGGTGGGATCCAAGACAGCCTTATGCCCTGTAAACATGAACCAGAGGGCAGCCAGAGGTATTTCTGATTTGGGAGCAGCTCTGAGGAAGAGCAGGTATGAGAAAGGAGTGCCGGGGCACCTTCATGCCCCACTCTGCTCTCTGGTCTTCACAATGTCCTGGCTGGGCACATGCTGTGTAGTCATGCCAGGCCCAAGAGCAGGGTGCCATGGAGAGCCATGCTGCACTCGACAGTGGGGTTTTCTGACCTCCCTCAGCTCCAGCATCACTCCGAGGCAGGGTCACCTGCTTACACAGCCCCATCAATGCAGGGAGCTTCCAAGGAGGTGTGCTGAGCACGGGCTTTGCTGGCCGCTGGAACGCCCAGCCCTCGGGTCTCTTAAGCCTTTGGCCATGTTGATGGAGAGAACAGGTCTGGAATTCTGTGCTTAAATTCTCTGTTTTTTTATTCTGGCATCTAGCTGAGCTTTCTTGGAAGCCCTCAAAATAGACAGGAGGTGATGCTGCTCCTCAGGAATCTGCCCCAGTGTGACTATCAGCCATGGGAGAGGATGGAAGGCCAAGATCAGGGTCTGAGAAGGAGATTCCTGTGTGGGGAGAGTAGGAACAATGCAGGTGTCAGCCTGGGGCAAGGTGGAGCTGGGGCAAGCAGGTCAGACTGCTCAACCCCGAGCCCCTAGGGGACGCCACAGAGCTTCTCTGGGTTCCCCTCGGAGACGTTTTTTTTTGAAAAGCAAGTGGTGGAGATTATTCCAGTGACCCAGTGAGGGCAGGAGGTGGGGTGAATCTCTGTCCTGACACATTCTAAGAGGCCCTGGGCAAGGACTTTAAGTTCAGGGATGACTCCCTCCCTGTAGTCCCAAGGACATGGTGGCTGCTGGTGTCCTGAGACAAAAATGAAAGTATTTGTCTGGTATGAGCCCCTGGATCTGTGGCTGGGTCTGGAGTAGTGAACCCGGAAAGTGGTGCTCCCAAAAGGTCAGATCACAAAAAGCCCCTCAAAAACACTTAGCATAAGTGGGCTAATGTGTCACTTTAGGCACGTCATTGAACTTCTTTTCTGAACATCACTGTCACCCCCCTAAAGTGCAGGTAAATATGGTGGCCTACCCCAATGGGATTTAAACACTCAAAATGAAGAACTATTACATAGGGTTTGTATGTGTCACAGGTTGATTCCAGTGCCCTGGCAGCCCATTCCACATATAAAACAACCAGGAACAGAGAAGTGACACCAGGTCGAAACAGGAAAATGGTAGCCTGGCAGTGGTGTGGGCTCCAGGGTTCTGGCTCAGTGAGCTCCTTCATCTGCTACTAAAAGCCACAGGGCCACTGATCTGGTGTAGTGTGTCCTCACCACAGCCCTGTATCTGAAGTAACCCACAGAACCAGGTGAGAACTTCCCTCACTGTGGGTCACACATCACAGCCAGCATGACCATCACAATGAGAGAAGGCGATGCTTGCAGAGGACCCAGCTGTGTGCATGAAAGCTGCTGGTTAGTTGTTGGGGCACAATGGGAAGGGGACTTTGGCCACGCTTCTGCCCACATTGGTCTTGTCCTCTCACAATTAAGGAGTAAATGGAAAGGCCCTCAGAGATGGAGGCTGTACCCCAGACTGGTGCTGCTTGTCCAGTGCCCCGGCCACTCCGGCCTTCTCTCCTACCTGCATGCTCAGTCTCAGATCTCCACCGATGGGTCGGTGAAGCCCTTTTTCCCCTCATTCACCAGCACTGGCTTCTCAGTCCGTGTATGCCAGACCAGGATCTGCGTGGCCAGAGACACAAAATGAGTGGTGCATGTGCCCAGCTTATTCTGCCATCTCCTGGCTCCCTGCCACACCCTGCAAGTATTTCTTCTGTCTTCTCCCTTTCCACCATTGCCCCATCAAGATTTTTTAACTGTTCTTTATTTCTATCTATGTACATCTGTATGCATGCCTATGTATATTTGTGCATATGCAGTGCATGTGTGCATGTATGCATTGTGCACTTGCCTTAGTGTATGCGTGTGTATACTCAGCAGGGGTCATGGAACACAGATGTTCCTATGGAGAGCCAGTGATCCTTGGGATTCCTCAATACAAATCCTTCCCCATCTCCCTGCTTAGCAGTGTGGCCACCTTACAATAAGCTACCATCCTGGATGGGGGTAGACAAAGCTATATTGAGGCCTCTTCTTCCCCCTGGATTTACAGAAGGTCTGGAGGTACAGGGGAGTGCTTGTATTACTAGCCATCAGTTCTAAAGAGGGTCTCACCTTGGTGCAGTTTGCTGCCTTGGGCTCCAGGTCATTGAGGGTGACAAGTTCTCGAAGGAGGCTGCTTTCCTGGTAGCCTCCCTTCACACCACGGAGCTTGAAGTAGGCCTGGCTTCGCTGTAAGATGAGCCGCAGGTTGACGGCAAATCCAGCCATGTCTATTGCAAATGGCCGGTGGGGGTCGAACACTGTCTTCCAGCCAACTACCTTCCCTGCCCCATTCACCCTTGGGGCCTCATACCGAAGGCCACCAACGAAGGCCACAGGCCACACGGACACCCTCCTTGTGCTGCGCATCTAGAAGGTGAAACCTGAGTCAGGATATGGGTCTAGGATGAAAATGTTACCCATCCCCACAGGAGGTAGATCACTTCACTTAATGAGTGTATGATGTGTGTGGGTCCCTCCCAGTTGGATCTCCAGATCTCCTGCCACTGATATCTAGAGGAATCCCTAGATGAATCTTACCTAGGCATTCAAGACATCTTTCAGCCAAGATGTTGGTCACCTTTTCAATATGGCCTGATGACAAAATCTTTCGATCTTGCCACTTTAAAATCTGAATTGAGTCTCTCTTCTCAAAAGTTAACAGGCATGCTCAAGCTGTCCACCCAAGAGGTTTCTGGTGGCCATGTTAACTTAAGTGATCCCATAAAAAGGTCTCTTTCAGAGAACAAACCTCCAAGGCCAGGACTAGGGTTTGGGAGCCACAAGCCTCAACAGACTTCCTTTTAATGGGCTGGGATCCTTTAACCTATTCTGAGGTTTACTCATTTCTTTCCCTGGTTCTCTGCAGTGTGAGTGAGCCCAGCCTGAGGTTTCCTGTATGTGTCTATGCATGCCATGGTGTCCCCTCATGGGGACTACCCTCTGCTCCTCTCTTGGTCTGGGCCCCACATCCTCCAGTCTCCTTGAACCCCACCCACCACGCTCTCTCCTCGGGTCCCTAGCATACCTCTTCAAAGAGCTCCAGGCTGTAGGTGTTATCATCATCGGCGAAGTACACTACGCCTGGCTGAGTGGAGTTCCGTGGGAAGGTCTCCCGCAGCCAGCGCAGGGCCAGGTTGCGCTGCATGGTGCCCCGTGGGATGCGAGGGTCTCGGGCATCACCTCGCAGCTTGTAGTTGCGGGGTGTCTCCACGTGCAGGTGTGTGTAGTTGAGGCCAGTGTCGCGCAGCAGCCGCGCTGTCAGGGGTGTCCTGTGTGGAGCGTCCTCCACCACCAGCCAGTGCAAGTTGGGCACGTGCAGCAGTGTGTTGGCCATTCGCGTCAGCTCTGCCTTCTGCACAGGTCTACTGTAGGTGGGCGTCACCACGTGGATGGTGGGCAGCGTGTCGGACCACGGTGGCGGCCTCGTGTACACGTACTCTGTGCGCACCACCTCCACGATGTCTCGGTCGGACATGCAATACTCCCTAGGGTCTGCACCGGGTGGTGCCTCACGCCGGGGGTCACTGCCCTCATCTGCAGAGGTGGGAGAAGGTGGTGCGGGGAGAGGGTGGGGGACGAGGGCGCTGGCCTGGCTCTGATACAGGGCTTTCAAAGTCACCCACCCTTCCAAGACAGTCCTGTCCTCTGCCCCTCTGAAGAACTGTTTCCATCTTTAGACCTGAGGTTCTAACCCGTGGTCCTGGCACTCTTCATGAAAATTTTCCTAGTTTGGATTCCTGGGATGACATACAAATGACCCCCCCCCCCCCCATCATATTTAACATGCCTGTAGCTATTTTGATGCAGCTGGCCACCTTCCTGTCATCTATCTCCAGTACCTCAATGCATCAGGTTTTAAATGACAGTGTCCTGACTATCACCTCCAAAGTCTCATATGTTCTGTGGTGTGGATTCCACCGAGCCAGGAAGTGGTGGGAGTGGGTGGCTACAGCACAATTTGAATCTCAAAAGGAACTTCAGGTTTCCCACAAAACGTCTAGTCACGTGAGATTTCTCTCTCCTGTCCTGTGCAAGCCATTCTTTGGACTTTGGTACACAACACAGCATTTAGCTACTGCATTTGGTTCCAGTGGGTTTACTCACAGTTACCAGTAAGGTTTTGAATCCTGAATGTCATTTGAGTTTAGACATTGTTCCATTTTGGTTAGAGATTTGTTTAGGTTTCCCAATTAGTCCGATGCCAATCTCCCAATTACTACATCATCATCATCATCATTATTATTATTATTGATGTTGTTGTTTTGTTTTTTCGAGATAGGGTTTCTCTGTGTAGCTCTGGCTGTCCTGAAACTCACTTTGTACACTAGGCTGGTCTTGAACTCAGAGATCCACCTGCCTCTGTCTTCTGAGTGCTAGATTTAAAGTATGCCACCACATCCAGCCTAATTAGTACTTTCTAGACACATTCATTTGGCTGTCTGGACCTTGTCCTAGCATCCAGTAGTTTTGAATCTGCACCCCAAGGATGCCACAAGGGACAGTGACACCTGCAAAAGCCTGTCCTTTGGTCACATGCTCACAGCCTGAAGGGGGAGCCATTACTTCCTTAATGTTTTGAAAGTAGCCTGTTTCAAGTTGGGGCAGCTCTGAGGACCAAGGTTTTCTCACATGTGGAACATTTTCCTGATTGGGGAACCTGGCAGGAGGAGCAATCAGGACTGACTGTTGGCATTCTGGTTTGCATCAACTCCCCGATCTCCAAGTTATGCTTTTGGGCTTGAAGGATTCATGAGTCAGACACAGTATAGTGCTCACTGCTCAGATGTATCTCAGTAGGGATGGTAATGGCCAGAGGGCAGGCTTGGAAACCTAGGCTCAGATGCTGCTATTTGCTGTGACTAACTGTACGGTCTTGAACAAGTTTATTAGTTTCTGGTGCCTTGATTTCAGTGGCCATAAAATGGAGCTAATAATACTAGCTAATGCTAATAGCATCTGTTTGATGGAGTTATTGTATAGATAACTACACACATCAAGGGCTTGGACCACTACTAGGCACAGGTACTGTCAGCTCCTGTGTAGGACACTAGCCAGTCTACTTTCTTGTAGCTCCATGTATCTATGTGAGGATGATATGAGCAAGCCACATGGAAGGGCTGGCATGTGGACATAGAGGGTCCTGGGCCATGGCTCCCCTGTTCTCACCTAGTGTCCTGCCATCACCATTAACAACAAGGCTTGCAGAGTGTGGAGTCCAGTGCAGATGAACCCAAGTGATCCACGTTTGTCTCCTAGGGACTACTTACAAGCTAACGTTGCAAGGGACATAGAGTCTGTTACCCAGGCCATAGATCAAATGCTGAGTGAGTGGGGAACAGTAAGACTGACAGAGATGTAGTTCATCAAAGGGGACTTTGAGGTTTAATTGAAAAGAAACAATGTTAAGGAAAAGGGGACAATGTCCAGGATATTCTGAGCAGGATGCAAGAATTCATTTATCTGGTAGCCAATAATATTTTGGAAACTGGGGTTGAGGGTGAAGATTTGGAGCCATTTTTGTACAGCCCTCTGTTCTCCAGATCATCCTAAATAGGGGAAGTTCTCCACATGTTAGGGTGTGGCTCCACCTTCCCCCTAGCTCCAGGGCTTTTTGCCAACCCTGAATCCTAAAAGGCTCTTGGTGAGCTGTCTCTGACCCTCCCTCTGCCAAAAGGACGACAGACATTATGTCATTTTATCTATGGTAGTTTTAACCCCTCTGGAATGATGTATTCACAGGATAACAGTGATTCAAAACTGACAAGCCCCAAAGGGAGGCACTGGGGTCATGAGCAGGGGATGACATCATGCAGAGAACCAGAGTACCCCAGCAAGGGCAGTGGGACCACAGGACGACTGAGGAACTGCAGCGAGGTTGAAGGACTGAGTGCATCCCCTGGTGGAGAGCACAGCATGGGCTGTGATCTGCATGCTGTTGTAGCCACATCAGTTGAGGTCCCTGACTATAGCTGCTCCCAGGCCTTACCACAGAGCACCCATCTGTTATGGGAAGGACTTGGATACCTTCTTCTTTGTGCCCAGGAAAGACGGTGCCCGTTGCAATGGGAGAACTGCCTGCCTGAGATTGTCACAGCGAGGTGGGGCAGAAGGTAGCTTTAGTAAGACTGAATGAGAGGTAGCTAGATGTGGGAGGCAAGGAAGGTCTGAGGGTGGAGGTTCGGGTGTGAGTAAAAAAGAGGACTCAGGACTCAGAGCACAAGGGGCATTGTTCTAATCCCAGCTCTTCCCCTTGCTCTCGGGAGACTCTTTGTCTCTTCGCCCAGATAGTCTCCTAAGCAGGAAAAAGGGGGCAATTGACTTGCTGTTCTTGAAAGGTTCTGTAGCACAAATACAAACTGGGATATAGCCCTATAGGTACAGCACTTACCTACCATGCAGCAAGCCCAGGGTTGCCCCTCAACAATTCAAAATTAAAGCAAAAAAATAAATCCCCTCATACTCCACAATAGAGGCCAAGACTCTGCTCCTTCCTCAGCACCCCTGTTGAGTGACCCACCCTTAAGTACTATGGAACTGGGTACGCATGTTTGTATACACTTTAATCCTGTTTTAATCATTTAAAATTTGACACTGCTTTGACAATTCAGAGCTTTGTGGACTTTAGAAGGGTCTGCCCTTCCTAGTGGTCCCTAAGAAATAATAAACAACTGACCACATTCCTGCATCTTCATCAGACAACCTACAAGCCAATCTTCCTCTGGCCTAAATCACCCAAGACCCAAATACAGGGCAAGTGAACCCACCCTAATATCCAAAAGTCCACAGAAATCATCCAATCTATCCACTTTTGAGCCTGGCATGGTGATGTGTACCAGTAGTCTCAACACTTGAGAGGCTGGGGCAGAAGGATTGCCGGGAGTTTGAAGCCAGTCTGCGCTGCATAGTGAGGAGTAGGCCAATCAGAGCTATATAGTAATACCCCGTCTTGAAAAAGGACACTCTGACCAAACCGTCCACTTCTAAGCCTGCTTAGCTGCTCATATGGCCTTTTTTTTCTTTTTATCTGAAATGACCACATTATAGGTTCTTTCCTAGCTTGCTTCACTCTTTCTGCTTACCGACCCAGAGCCCCAGTGCTCCCCCATGTTGCCTTGCGTATCATGGTATACCCACTCCTCTTGAGAACCGTTGAGTAACAAACTGCGTTTTCAAGCCAGTTTACTTGCTGTCTGTCTGGATTGTGTCATACTTGATTGTAACAAATCCCAGGTACTTAAAACAATGTGTGTGGGGAGATGGGGAGCAGAGGAGGAGGAGGGGGAGGAGGAGGCTTTCAGTGGAGTCTTAGAGGGTCCCAAATCCCCCAAGGTAAGGTCAGGACCCATTTGTAAAAAGAATGATAGCAGGATAGCTTTTAGGACCCGAGCCAGGCCAGGGTGGGAGTGGGGTTGGGCTCACCCTTGTGCACAGCAAGCAGAGGTGCGAGGCTGCTCTGGTGCCAGACGGTGATGAGCAGAGTCCAGGGAAGCACAATGAGGACAATCGCAAGGATGTCCCGTCTCTTCGGCATCTCCAAGGCTGGCTGCACCCACAGCTCCTCATTACCTGATCGATGGTAAGGTCAGGGGAGAGTGGCCACGGAGCGCCGGCAGCACAAAGGAGAAAAGAATAGGCATGGGCTGGCCGGCCAGGCATGGGGAGGCAGAAGCCGAATACTGGCCAGTAACTCTCACCAGCGCTCACACCCACCCATTGCGGAAGCAAGTTTGCAGAGTCCAGCCTGACGGGAGTCTGCGAAGGGGCAGTAGTCCAGGGCAGGGTCAGGAACCTTCCGAGGTTGATACCTGTAAGAGAGAGCAGTGGTAGATGGCCAGAATGTGGACACGGATCACAGAAGCTGGCCTACTCCAGACCCACAGCATCCAGAGTTTCTCAACAGAGCATCCCTCTCCCCAGAGCATTTCCTGTATAGCTGCCCAGGTGAATGAGCCTGCGCCCTTCCCTTCACATGCAGGCATGTACAAGAACAGTAGGATACGGTGCCTAAAGACACAGACTTCAGAAACATACGTCTTGTTTAATCCTAACTGACCCATGCAGAAGCTGTGGCCTTGGGACAGTTCTATCAACTTTGCAAGAGTTTATCAACTATTGATCAGTCACCTGCTTTCCAAAGCTGCTCTCAGAATTAAATGAATCAAATCTCAGGAAGCACTCAGGGTTTGGTCCCCGACAGAAATGTACCAGCAATGCTGGCTGCTGTAATTGTATTAGCATAGATGGTTTCTTCACAGCTCTGGCCCAGTGTCAGAGTGAGGCCTCCTTGAAGGGTAGGTAAGCAGGAGTGGTTAAGATTGGATACCATGAGGAAGTGACCTAAGGGCCCTGTAGGTGAATTTCTAAACAGTTTTATTAAACAAGAAACACAGAGCCAAATGCAGAGGTAATAGCCAAAGAGATCAGAGCGAATAGCCATGACTAGCCTTAGCTTACCACCATGCAGTAGCTTCCACAGAGAGAGCTTTTTCCTGTCTAACCTGTGCTTCTATTGCTTTCCTGTTCTGCATTCTCATTGGCTCAAAGCCCAGCCACATCACTTCCTCATCACTGTCTGTCTATACAGACCTCCAGGTCTCTATGGTTGGTCCTGGGGTTAAAAGCGTGTGTCACCATGATTGGCTGTGTCCTTGACCACACAGAGACTCTGCCTGCCACGTGATCAGATTAAGGGTGTGTGCTACCACCGCCTGACTTCTGTTTATGGCTCGCTATGTGACCTCTGACCTCCAGGCAAACTTTATTTATTAACATACAAATAAAATCACATTTTAGCACAAATAAAATATTACCACATTTCCTCCTTTTATTCTAATAAAAAGAAAAAAGTTATAACTAATATAAGAAAAACTATATACAATAAGTACAATAACTATATACAATATATAAGCAATAAATACCACAACAATGTCTAGTCAATTTGCATTTGATAAACTCAGAGAAAATATTTCATTATCTATCCTATTTTGGTAAGTAATCACTTTCTATCCTAACTTATATTATGAACAGAGAACTATCTTATAATGTTTTTCAAATTTATATACTTTACATCTCTTTAATGAGTTTCTTTTTTGAAATTCTTAACAGGGAAAACTATAACTATTTAATTTTTAACTAACTATAACTATAACTATCTCATTTTTAACTAACTATAACTATCTAATCTTTAACTAACTAACTAACTATAACTATCTAATCTTTAACTCCCTCAGACACCACAGGGCCCTCCTCTGTGTATGTCTATAGGGAATTCTTGTTGGGCACCTTCTCCTCACAGGATGAGCCTCAAGTCAGAGCTGGCTATCAGCAGGGAGAGAGGGCTGTTCTCTGAGGAGCTGCCAAGTAGCAGGGAGACACTTCTCAAAAAGGGTAGCAGTGAGAGCCCCCAGAAAGACCCTTGCTGTAGAGCAACCTGATGGAATTCACTCCAGGCTCTGCAGAGGAGATGCTGGTAGACACTTCTTGGGAAACTCGCTCTCCCCTGTGACAGAAGAGTAAGTGTAGCCATCTCTTAGCTCCCTTGGGAATGATCACAGCCTTTCCCTCTCTTCCTCCCTTCCCTCCTGGGCAGATGCTGCTGTGCCCAAAGCTGGCCCCTCACCATGCTCATCATGCCAAGGTCCATCACTATAGGATACACAGTCACCCTGACAGTCACCCCAGAGGCCATATTGTCTGCCCCACCCAGCCCACTTGTGCTCCTGGTCTCTGCCAAGGTTGAGAGTTATGGCCAACTAGAACGTTTTGTGACCCAGTTTTGGAAATAGTGTGCATTTTTTCTCCTTCTCACAACTTCTCTCTACTAGTCCTCATGTCTTCTGGGAGACCAAGGTTTGCTTTCTGTTTAAGAGCACCACCCTGGGGGAGCCAGCACCCCATGCCCGGTCCTTCTCACGAAAGGCTCACAGCTTCCAGAATTAGTGTTAGCTGCCCACCACCCCATTCCGTAGGGAATGAGGCCAGAGGGTTAAATGCCACATTATAAGCCCATGGTGGGGCACCCAGGAAGGAGCAAATGCTGAGCCATGTGCAGCAGCCCCTGCAGCTCCCTGTGGATGTATGCCATACCCACGATGGTGTCGCCCGCGTGACAAATGCCTTGGATGAGGTGGTCACGTGGGAAAGGGGGGTTCGCGGCCCTCGGGTCTATGCCCCTGGCGACCCCTTCTCAATCAGCCGAATCATGGTGCCAGGCTACACGGAACCACGCAAAATCTGCTTGCAGAGGCTGGCTGGCACTCTGCCCTTTTTCTCTTTGCAGCTGTGATTATTGCTGTTTCCTTGTGTATTGATTTCAGGAGGTTAGCTCTCAATGTTCCTGATGTGCCCCATAAAGAGAAGTGGCCTTAATACCCCCACCTATGATTCAAGCTTTTAGGCAAACAGTTAAAGAGGGTCCTAGAAGTTTGGGGGAATTTATGAATGATTTAGAGCAAAAAGAACTTATGACTCAGAGGGACGAAGATTCTAGCGAAGAGTGAATGAAAGTAAAAGTTCAGGGACTCCTAAGCAATCCACACACGCGCAGCCAACAGCAGCTACAAGGAAGCAGTTACAAAAATTAGCCATTCCTACAAGAATTATCCAGGGACAAATAGAGTTTCTCATCAAGGGTCGGTGGTGGCAACTCCCTAACTTTAATCCTAGATATAATAATTATTTGGAGCCATTGCCCTTTACGGGAGCTTATGATAAACATGGGAACCGATGGGTGAATCATAATAGTATGAAAACACAATGGCATAAGTTACAATTCATAAAAAGATTAGCTAGGTCCCAATCCCCCTGGTGCTTTCTCACCCGCAGGCAAAGGTTAAATATTTTCACACAAATGAAACCATGGTTAGAACGATGGTGGGAAGGGTTTAATTTTGATACAGAACAAAAGTGTAATAATTATGTAGAAGGAAAACTTCAGCTAGGGCCGTAATGTTCTCTGTTTGGATGAGAAACCACAAAAAAAAGAAATAAAGTATGTACTCATGAGATCTGTTAATCATTCTGAGAAAATTGTGTGACTATATTGTTGATTCTATGTCTAACACCCTACTTGCCGATTGCCATGTTTCATCAAATCACTGTATAAAATTCACTGCTTGGTCTGAGTAAAATTACAGCAGTTTCACAGCATACTCTGGTGTCTGTGTCTGTCTGTCATCACCGAATCCCACTTATCCTGAGTACCTTCACCCCATTCCCCCTCGGTCTGGTGACCCGACTGAGACCCAGTCCGCGGCAGATGTAGTGTCTCCCCTCTGAAATACAGGTTGAGCTTTGTCTTGTGGCATTGTTGGGAGGTGAGGTCTCTAAGAGCTGATGATGTAATTAAGAGGTGTTAATGTCTTTCTCACTCTTCAAGAGGAAGTTATTCTAAAGCAGGGGCCCCCCTCATGCCCACTCTCTTCCACGGCTGCCCACTCACCCTTCTGCTTTCCTCTGTGAGCAGAAGCAGCACGCGGTCCTCACAAGACCATGCTCTGACACTTCACCCTCCAGAACCACAGAGCAAAACCCTCCCGTCCTCTATAAGCAACTTGGCCCCAGCTATTCTCTTGCAGGAACAGACAACAGACCACACAGGGAGGCCAGATGTGGCCAGGGCTTCAGAAATGTCTGGTTCTCAAAGGTCTCTGGTGTAGGTGTAGGTTCTGAGTCCCGGTTGGGAAAAACAGAAGAAAGAAGATGATCACTGCCTGACCTCAGCCCGTGTGGGCACTTTCCTGCATTCACCCCTCTTCTTCTGGGCAGCTGCTGGGACCACTCAGCTCCCACTTGTGTCTGCCTGGCCACTGCTCTCAATAACCAGCTTTCCTACAGCATTCATGGTGTCCAGTGACAAAGATAGCCGACAGTGTTTACTCGTCTCCTCTGCTATCTACTCATGGCTACCCTGAGAGGCAGGTACTGGTATGTCTCTATTTGCAGTTGGATTCACTGAAGCAAGATGGGTAAGCAATTTGCCCCTGGTCAGAGACAAAATGATGGAACTGGAATTACATCCAGGCCATGTGGCTGGAAGCTGTTGCCTGGATAAACACTGGCTTAAGAGCCACCTTCCTCTACCATAGCTCCCTGAACTGTGAGTTCCAATATCTGCCGGATGCTGTAACAGGAGGAAGGAACAGGAAGAGACAATGAGAAGGATATAGTATGATGTAGGGGGACATTAGGAGTGTCTGATTCCATAACATTTTTTTTCTTTGGTCAAAAAAAAATCTATGAAAGAAAAGGGAGGGGAGACAGAGAGACAAGCTCTAAAAATAAACTTAGCAATAAACCCAGTTGTGCATTAATTACTTTGGAAGCCATTACAGCTTGAAAACCCCATAACTTTAATGGAGGCTATTATAAGCATAGTGGCAAAATCGTGGAGCTAATTACCAGGCGGTTATTAAGTAGAGCAGAGAATGCCCCCAGACTTGGAGAACACCATCTGGCCAGCAGGGGATGGGTCTACTGGCAATGGTGCCTGGGTATGGGCAGGAAGCCAGGGGTTGGGGCTGTCCCTACACTGGACTCTGAGACCAAGGTGGCTTGTCACACGAAGACTATAGTTTCAGCATGGACAGGAGGAATGTGGTGATTGTCAGTGGTGTCAGCACAGACCTCAGAATGGTTTCTAGAGTCTTGACTGGGTCAGGCAGAAGAATCAACAGAAAGCTGGAAGAAGGCAGGAGGCAAGGTGGAAAGAATGGAGTTTGAGAAATAGGAGGCTGAATGGGGTTTTACAGTGAGATAGGACATGTCTGTGTGGAGAGGTGTGAGAGCTGAGGGTCTGCTGTGTTCATGTTTTTCCATGCCATTGCTCACACACATACTCCTGACTGACCCCAGTGACTGCTGGCCTCTCTGTCCAGCAAGTGCAGACATGAGGAGCCTCCATTCCCCTAGGGTCCTCTAAGCATCCCATGAACAGGGACAAAGGTTATATTGTGTGTGCAATTGGTAAGGCTCATTGAGAAATGGCCATGGGATGAGGAGCAAGAGCTGGGACAGTGACAGTCCATGTCCTGGGCACCAGGGGTGACTGTTCACACTGCATACCCCCTGACCTCTACTCTTAGCTTTAAAGCATGGGAGTTGACTAGAATAACTCTAATGAGTTTTCAGCTCTGCTATTTTAACAACCTGAAGCTATGCTGACTAGGCTCGATGAGGATGAAGACATGTCCTACACGAGGCATGCATCAGGTGTGCATCCAGTCCAGAGTCAGTTTCAGAGGGCTGCCATTACAGCTCCCTATGGAACCGGGTCATGCTGAAAGCCCACATGACCTTGGAGATAGTTGGGGAGAGCTAGTCACAGGATTTGTTTCTGCAGGCTTCAAAGTGCTGTGGGCTACAGATAAAAACAAGGGGTATTGGGGGATCAAAACGAAGAGCTCTTATCATCCAAGGCTGGAGAAAGAGTAACAGCTGGCCCAAGAGGGCCAGGGTGATGTGTAAGCTGGACTCAAGGCTGGCCAATTCTACAGAGACAGAATGGCTTTCTTCTGAGCCCACAGGCATTTAAACAATGGCCCTGGTATCTGAAGATGGGCTTATTGATCTCCACTTGAAAAGTATTAATTGTGCATCGAGCCTTTATGCCTAGTAATTCTGTAACATAGTTAGCTTCTTAATTAGAAAACCCATGAAGATGTGTCTTCCAGACTGTGGGTTGCGGTGTTATTTTCAGTGAGATAATTCTTGCCTAGTGTGTGTGTGTGTGTGTGTGTGTGTGTGAGTTCCTAGGCTTAATTCCCAGTGTCATAAAACAGACAAACAAAAGAACAAACAAACAAACACCAATGAAACACTTTTCATCCTAAGGAGAAGCATGTGGAACATTACTGGGGAGCCTGGGAGCCAGTACCAGTGACGACATCTCTTTCTATGGGATCACAGTCAGCTTCTCAGGAGGGGTTGGGGCTGGGGACCCTGGTGACTGGGGACATTCTTGGCTCTTCTTGGGAGTGGGGGTAGAAACAGAAGGATGAGGGCGGACTGTAAAGAGGATAAAGATGGTGAGGTGTCAGCCCCAACCCCAGCATCTCTCTTCCCTACACAGGGCCTCTCCACAGAAATGGAGGCACAGACTTTGTCCCAGAGATCTCCAGGAGCCCCTAATGGGATCAAGGGATTAGTATTGATTCTGCAGGCACTGCTCAGGAAAAGCCCAATGCCAGAGCTAATCAGCTTGCAGCCTAGTCAATCCATACTTCATTAACCCAGCCCCAGCCCTTCAGCCACAGCACTACTGCCTTGGGCCTACAGTCTCTCCCGGGGTGCAGGACACAGGCATTGACTGCTCACAGAGTGACAGCCTCTAGAACACACAGGGGGCCTGTAGAGCCTCCTGCTCTTCACTCACAGGGGAGAAGAGGGAGAGCAAGGGAAGGGAAGGGGTCTTCTAAAAGTTCCACTCCAAATCCTACCTTGATGCATGGGGTGTGCGTTTTTTGTAAAGCCCAGCTCTTTGACAGTCCCAATAGCTCTCCCTGGGAGGCAGAGACCTTGTCCTCACCTTGCATAGGAGGGCTCAGGAGCTTAGAGAAGCTACATGATAGGTTCTATCTCAGTGTGACATGTAGGTGAGGCTGTGGACCTTGAATCCTGATCCCTTCAATATCCACTCCACCTCCTGTGTATGGATTCTTCTGGGTCTTGCTTTCTGGCTCTCCTGGTTCACCCTTGAACCCACTCACTGGAGACTTCTGTCTCAGGAAGGAGCTATAAGGCTTCCAAGGCTACAGGGCTTCTTCATCTTACTCCCATGTTGCTTAAGGAGAGGAAGGACTAGACCAGGAAAGGGCAATGTCCTCCTGCTTTGTGGCCTGGCTCCTGCTGCCTGGCACTTGTGGTGCTTTGGTAGGAAGGGCAACATGAGGCTCTGATCTCCTGCCATCTTGCCTCTTTTCAGCTGGGACACCAAGCTGAGGACTCAAGGAGAAAAGGCAATTATGTTATCCCAGATTTGGTGTGAGCAATGGTCTTGTCTTGCAGTCCAACCGTGTCAAAAACCATGGGATTTGTTGAACTTTTTTTAAAAGGTAATTCCTTTACTTTTCTTTCCCAGAAATAGCCTTGAATTAGATTTAGGTTATGAGTATGTGAAAAATGAAAATTGGGTTTTAGCCTAGCATGATTCTCTGCAAGCCCGAGTCCTCTCTAGTCCATGGCAGAAATTTAAACAGAATAAATAATGGTCCTGGCTGGGTTTCCTGAGGCTACCTGGGTTATGCTAGTGGTCTGTAGACCAAACTACATGAAACATCCACTTTCCATGGAACTTCTGTGCAGAAGGAGCTGGATTAAACACCCATATTTTGTCCTGTGGAGCCATCACATGTCCATGCTTATTGCTGGGTATAATAGTAAGGGCATTAGCACTAGATTCCTCGCTGCTTGGCTCTTGGGGATGGGCAGAGCTAAAGAGGTCACAGCACTTGGAGAGCTGAGGACAGCTGGAAATGGTCAGCCAATCCATGGAGGAGCACCAGTTAAGAGCCACCATGCAGCAGAGGTATGAAGGATGACTGTTTAGGCTGAGGGGACAATACTTGGTGGTTGGGTCAGGGAAGGTGTGTCATGACCAATGACAGGACAGTGGTTAGACAGCACAGGGTCACCCAGTGCTTGCCTCCACGATGTGGGAGGAAGTCTCTGCAAAGAATGCTACATTCTAATCCGAGGCCAGAGAGAGGTTCAGTTTCCCCCACCTCCTTAGCTCTTCTTCCTCGTTTTCTCCCCTTTCTCGCCATGGACTTCTTCCAAAAGCCATGCCAACTTTAGGGTGGGAATGTCACCGTCCATGTCCATTCCCCCGGGAATCAAATTCATTAGCTCTTGTGGTCTAACAAGTTACTATATGCGAAGGAACTTCAACTCGCACATATTTGATATCTTGAGATCAGGACTCCAGGCCTGGGTTGTTGAAGTCTCACCGAAGGATTGGCTGGGCTGCCTTTTTATCTGTAGGACTGACTGGAGAAGAATCTGCTTCCATGGGTACTCACTGGGGCCACAGGCGCTTAACTCCTGTAGCCTGTCTCTGTCATAGCACCTTGTCATGTGTGGCTCTCCTCTGTGTGGCCTCTTGTTGTATGAGGTCAGCAAGGGGAGAATCCAGAGTTCATTGAGGTCCTACACGGTGGAGTGTAACTGTGGTGGTGATAACCACATTCTATCGGTTAGAAGCTAGAGACAGGAACGGGAGGATATCGATACATGAACACTTGGAGTCACAGACCGTGGGGGCCGCCTTAGAGGCTGCCTGCCTCCCACAAGCAGCCAGGTGGGCCTCTCCTTTCTGGAGCTCCTTAGCTCTTGCCTAACCATGATAGATCTCAGCAGTAACATCAAGGACCCACCAAGCCAGATGTTCTACCATCATCTCTGACCTCTTTGCCTGCTCTTTTCTCTTCCCTCTGCCCAGAGAGAATGATCCGTGAAGGAATGGCGCAATAGCACAAGAGCTTGGGTCCTGGGCATCTTGTGAGCCTCTCTCTTCCTACACTGTGGCGAGGGAACTTTATTGAGCCTTCATTTTCTCATGGGACTAAAATGGCGTTTCCCCAGGTAGGTTATTAGGTAGTTAGGAAAAAATTAGCATAAACAATCGGGCATGTAGTTGATAACAATAAACATACACTCTTGTAACTGTGATCCCCTCAACCTGGGAGGGGTCTGGCATGGGGTTCCTAGGTTATTTCTTTTTGATTACTTCCAGTGAACCTCAGGTGGTCAGCTAGGGCTCCCTGAAAAGAACAAGTGGAGGAAGAGAGGGGCTGGGCTAGTCAGAGACAGTTCCTTCTCAAGGGCTAACCTTGGCTTTACCACATGACATGAAGCCATGGATCAGAGTCAAGATCAAGGCCAGCCCCAGGGTTAAGGGGCTTACAAAGGCTCTGGGAGCAAGCCCAGCAGAGCCCTTCCACCCCATGATGCCTCAGCTGGAAATCTGCCTCCCTGCTGTGGCCTCCACACTCCCCCTCACTTCTCTTTGCCGGGCTTCTGCCATTGTTTGGTGTGCCTGGGGGTGAGCACCTGTGTCCAGTGGCTGTTACAGACCCTGGGACGTGGAAGTCTGGTATCAGATCAGCCTCTGTACTTCTACCTACTGCCCTCATGGAGCTCATGGTGTAGAAAGAGGTCATCTGGTAAAGGTGTCTCAGATCCCTGCCCTTCATCTTCCTAGGTGTGATATTTATAATTTAAGTCTGGAAAGGGTCTGGGACTGAATTTTTCATCCTGACAGCAAATCAAGGTTGATGGCAAGCCACAGAGCACCTATGGAGTGATTTCAGAGGGCATGCATTCTCTTCATGACACACATATGTACTTGTACATGTGTGCAGAGTTCTAGCATGCCACCTGAGTGACAGAGCACAAGTTCAGCTCAGTGTTGATTCTGGCTTCTAAGGCCTCTTGGAGAACCTTGTGATCGGGTTCCCACGAAAGGCTATCTCGTGTGCCCTTGGCTCCCAATGCTTGGGCCTGAGATTATTATAAAAGG
>CABHPH010132470.1:0-38704 GCA_902168325.1 Peromyscus nudipes | reverse complement strand
CACTAGACCTTCTAAAAGAAAAATGGAGACCCGTTCCTCAAACTGGGAGCCAGGCAACACATTGCTACAAGCTGCGTGTAGTTGAGCTCCGGGTTTGAGTCAGAGAAAAGTCTGCAGTCGCTAATGAAGAAAATAGGTATAGCCTGTAATACAAAAGGAATTTCACTTTGATTTTAGTAACAAATGCTTGAAAACGTGTTTATAAATCTGTGAAATGGAATTCTTTATAAGCCCGATAGAACCGCACGGTTCCTACATCTATTTTAATTTCTGATGATTTAATATTTATTAAGCGTGTAAAATAGAAAGTGTGGCTGTTTAAAATACGTGTAATGTGCAGACATTTTTGATTTTTCTCAACAACAAAACATGGATGTACTTTTCACTTACAACCCTGGGTGTTAAAATCAAAGACACTGATGTTCTGTCCTCGGCCAGGAGTCCCTAGACACTTGAGCCTGTCAGCAGGTGTAATCAGAGCCAGTGTTTAACCAGTAGTTGCTAAGTATCTGTTGGGACAGTCACTTTCCCCCTGCTGGAGCCCTAGTTTCTCACGTCTAATCGCAGCAAGTGTGACTTTTTTCTTGGTTTGTTTGTTTTATGGCCAGTCTTATAAAATATTATGTAGATCTTATATTTAAGACCTTTTGTAACTTCAACAACATTCGTTAATTTGCATACATAAGCAGGGCAAACCAAAGCCAGCTTTTTCAGGATAGAAAAATCGTGAGGACTAACTCAGAGTTAATTAGGTTCTAAATGTGTAAATGCTATTAGCCATCAAGACAATGCAGATGTGTAGTGTCAAGCTTATGATATTTAATAAATTGCTGTCTGGATAATAAATAAGCAAGGAAAATAAGCCAAATAGTTCATATTTAACCTCTTCTAAATCTTGAAGCCTGAAAAGCCCTGTCCTTTTCATATATCAACAAAAGTGAACATGCATGTACCCTACCAACAACTGGTTGATAGATAGACCGTCGTAGACGCTTTTTGTATTTAATACAAGTATTTGTTTTTTTTCATGAACCTTTTCAGACTGACAATCGATACTAAGGCACACAATTATTTTTTCTCCCTGGAAATTGTGGTTGCTTGATAAGTTTGTGTAAGTTTACAACCACAGGTATTTTTGAGAGTTTGGGTAGTACCTAGTACAGGTAGAAACTTTTTTCTTAGGAAGTTCCCAGGTTGGGCTGGGAGGGAGTATAATGGCAGAGAGCTTGCTTAGCACCTAGGGGATTCTATCTCCACCAAAAACAAACACCCATGTTAAGGTCTTTTTAAAGACCGGCTTACATATTTAAAGTAAAAGCTACATGTCCGGTGACTTCCCTTTTGAGTTTGTTGTTGTTACAGTTGGCTTTTAGGTAAATAGGATTGCTAAATGGTAAGATGACACACAGTTTCCATTTTGTGGTGGCGGAAGTAACAATGTAGTGTGGGTTGTAAAAGTCGCCAGGCAAAGCCACAGCGAGAGATTGGCTGATAAACAAAGCCTAGGTTTCCATGTTGAATCGGCCATGCCCTCTACTGGAGGGAGCGTCTGAACACATTCCCGGTGGATTCTCCCAGAGTGGCTGGATGTTTTCTCAAACAATGTCACACAGACAATATGAAGAGTAAAATGTCTTCCTTGCCAAATGCCTGTCTTCTCCATTAATTAACTGTTGTGAATTAAAGTATTTATGTATACTAACTCATGCTTTAGAAATTTTGAACCAAGATATATTCTTTTTTAAATTTTTTTTAATAATTTTACATACCAACCACAGATCCCCCTCTCATCCCGCCTCCTGCTCCCCAACCCCCCTTCCCACCCCCCACCAATATATATTATTAAAAAAAACCCTAATATTATTCTGTGAATAACGATGTGCTTTTTTTCCACTTGGCAGATGTTTCAATCACTAATTTGAAAGAACTCTAAACCTGTGGCTCACCTTTGTGAAATGTTAATTAAAAAAAATTTTTTTAAACCATAAAGTCAGGGATGCAGCAAAGAGTGGGATAGGTAATTGAAACAGATAAAACATTAGTAATATTCATATAGTCAGAAATGTGACATGGGTCTTCTTTTTTTCTGTTTTACTTTGTCTAACTTTAGTTTGTGAGATATTTTCTCAGAATGAACACAAGACTTCACAAGACTCTTCGTCAACTCTTTCCTATAATATGATCTCAGATTTTTAAAGTTATTATTAATTTCTTAAACTATAACTTCCGTGCCCAGAAGCTAAGAGAGAAAATTAGTGTTTTTGTCAGGAATGTATTGCTGTAACGCTTGACCTGTGTTTTAGAAGAATTAGTCACTCCACTAAGTGTGTGTTGGCGGTTTTAGTTAGTTGTGCCCCGCTTCCTCTGTGCTTTGGAGTATATACTGCAAACTTAGACAAGGCATTGGAAATGTAATCGCCTTTTTAAACATCATCATCATAATAATAATAATAATAATAATAATAATGATAATAATAATAGGAATATACGGATTTTTTCCTGAATGGAAAATGCTAACATAAATCGAAACATCTTGAATAGGTGTGTGCGGTAATTGCTAGGCTAGTGAGTTAAAGGCTGAGCCTGTGACAAAGCAGGGGACCATCCCTTCTGCTGATTTTTGTGAGTGGAGAGCTGATGGGAGAATGTGGTTAGAAATACTTCCCCGTAAAGCATAAGTGATCTGTAGACTAAAAAAAAATACAGGAACAAAGTGAGGGGTTTCTTTCTTGACATTTCTTATGACTGGGCTTTTAATTTCTAGCTAAAGAAATTGGAGTGTTAGTTGGAGTGTATTTACTATGGTTTTCAAATGTGGTGTGCTTGGTTAAGGACGTGTTAGATTTCAAAGGCTTATAGGCTGTCAGTCACTGGGGGTGTTTTCTCCCTTCTGTTTTTTAAGTATGGAGGGACCAGTGGCAACATGAGATCTGATACACTATTTTTAAGCAGAGAGCATCAGTGTATTTTATGTATTTTTTTAGGCCTTTGATTCATGAACTACTTTATAATAATAGACACTTGTATATATTCTCTTCCCCCATTTCCTTTTCTTTCTTCTTCTCTTTTCTCTTTTCCTCTGCCTCCCCTTCTCTCCTTTCCTCCTTCTTTCTTCTTTCCTCTCCTCTTCCTCCATTCTTTTTCTTCCCTTTCCTCCCTCTCCCCTCCTCTCTCTCTCCTTTTTTCCTCCTTCCTTTCCCCTCTCTCTTCTTACTGGGTCCAGGCTGGACTCCTGACGCTTTCTGTTGTTGCCTTGATCACCCACGTACTAAGATCACACTAAACACATGAGGAGGAGGGGGAGGAGGAAGAGGAGGGGGAGGAGGAGAATCATCATCATCATCGTCGTCGTCCCAGGATCTCAGTGGAAATGACTAGATGACAGGATGCTGTTGTGGAGATGTTGTGGAGATGTGAATAGAATCTGATGCAGCTGTGCTTCGAATATCAACTCTAAATGCCGAGCTAAGGGTACCAGTGCTCCCCAAACTTCCCAGCTTCGGAAACCCAGATACTTCTGTGTTTCTTTTCATCAAGTGTGTTTAGCAGAGCAGGTTGGATGGGTTTCTCGTCTATAGTTGGGACACTTGCCTTTTATCTCTGCTGTTGCTGTTTTCCTACAGCCCACTGGTAGGTGTTATGACTGGGGAGACATGTTCCCCTTTCAGGTGGGAAGAATGAATCAAAGAACACCCCGAGTGGCTGCCAGTTTAAAGGGCATCAGGGCGAGTTATACCTTGTGCACTGTGGACCTGGTGTGCCAGGGATTGAAGTGGTCTGATTCACTCCACAGTGCTGACAGCTGATGTATTGAATCAGCAGCTAACCTGGCTCTGGCCCTTTGATGCCCTACCATCTCAGCTTGAGTTAGCACCTTTTCCTGGGGGATTGGTGATCTGTCTCCTCTCTGGATTTCCTGGTGGTCCTTTCTTCTTCTTCTAAATACCCCACTGGACACATTAGTGATCATTAGTTATGTAAGATTACCTTAAAAAAACCACCCCTTTTTTTTTTTAATAAAAAAAAAGAAGCAGAATTAAGTTCACAGCAAAATTGAGACCAAGGTAAAGAAAATACCTCTTTGCTTCGTGTCGGAGTACATCCATACCTTCTCTCATTATCAACATACCTCACCCAGATGACGCATATGATAAACCTGTATCGACACATTATTATCATCCAGAGTCCTTGGTTGACATTAGGGCTCATTTTTGTTGGTGTACATCCTGTGGGCTTAGGCACATGTGCAGAGACCAGTATCCACCATCACAGTATTATGAGGGCACTTTCACTATCCTAATTACCCTCTCTGTTCCCGTTTGTCACTCCGTCTCTGATACCTTTGGCACCTGCTGACCTTGTTTTTGCCATCTCCATAGTTTTGCCTTTTCAGAATGCCGTATTAGAGTTTGGCATCTAAAGTATATAGACCTTTAGGTTTCTTTCATTTTTTTAAATCACAGAATAATAGTCCCTTATTTGAAGTTTCCATAGCTGTTTTCTTTATTAACCTACTGAAGGATAGCTAGGTTGCTTCCAAGTTTTGGCAAACGTGAATAAAATATGTTTAAGTTTTTATATGGCCATGTTTTCAAGCCCCTTGATTAGATAGCAATGGTTGGATTGCTTAACTATAAGAACATGTTTAGTATTGTAAGACAACAGCAGGTTGTCTCAAAAAGTGGCTGAACCTGTCATGCTCCATCCTCAACGTCACTTCCTGTAACTCTGCTTCCCTGCGGGCACTGGATGTTCTCAGAATCCTACATTTGGACCGTTCTAAAGGGTGAGCATGGCTTGATGTAATTAACCAACTCTTCATTTGCAGTCCCCTGAGAGCATGTGATGCGTAACTTATTTTTGTGTCTATATTTGCCATTTGTCTGTGTTCATTGGTAAGGTGTCAAAGTTTTTTGACCAATTTTAAATTAGGTTATTTTCCTATTGTTGAGTTTTAAGGTTTTTATGTTCTTAAGTAACAGTCCTTTATCAAATAAATGCATTTACATATTTTTCCTGTAAGCCCGTGACTTCTCTTTTTATTTTCTCTCTCTCCCTTTTGTCTTTTGCAGGCCAGAACATTTTAATTTCAGATAAGTCCGCCTTAGTATTACCTCATTGTATCACGAATCTTAAATGGTCTTATTAATAAAAACAAACCTGAAGCCAGTTATTGGGTGAATGCTGGAAGATCAGAGAAGCAGAACAAGCCACAGCTTCCTCACCTCACCAATTCCTCAGCTGATCCTGTTTCCTCAGACTGGAAGCCTCTGAGTCCTCACCCGAATGGATCTCAGCTGAACTGCTGCTCAAAAGCCTAAAAGCTTAACCAGGCTCTAGTTCCTTGTCCTCACACCTTATATACCTCTCTGCTTTCTGCCATCACTTCCTGGGATTAAAGGCTCTTGTTACCACACCTGGTTGTTTCCAGTATGGCCTTGAACTCACAGAGATCCAGAGGGATCTCTGCCTCTGGAATACTAGGATTAAAGGTGTGTGTACCACCATTTTCTGGCCTCTATATCTAGTGGCTGTTCTGTTCTCTGACCCCAGATAAGTTTATTAGGGTGCACAATATTTTGGGGAACACAATATCACCACACCTCATTTTTGCCAAAGATTAGTTTTCAATCTTTAAGGAGATGACTTTAAAAATAATGTACATTTCTGTGACACCAACACTACATGTTCAGACTCACAGTAAGATCCAGAAAACTATATTCATAATTACCACAAGTGCCAAAATTTCAAGGAGCGATTTAGGTTACATGCCGAACAATATCAAGAAAGCAACTATCAAACGAAAGAGACTCAGCCATGGCAAATCCCAGGATAGCGCATGGAAGGTGTTGCCGCTTCAGCAGAGGGTTTCCGGCATGTAGGCCACAAGACAGCCACAGGCTGTTTCTGCACCAGCATCTCCTCTTGTTGCTGCACCTGAAGCTGGCAGCAGTCTCAGTGTCTGGTGACTGCTCGGGTCTGAAACGCCCTCCAGTCAGCCGCCACACCCTCTTCTTGGTCTTTACTGTTCTATGCAAAAGTGACTGTCAAGCCCCAAACCATGCTGAGTTTCTCTTTCATCATCTTCTACAAGTCCTATAGATTTCTTTACATTGAGGTCTATGATCCATTTTAAGAACTTCTGGAAAATAGAGTTATTTTCTAAAATATTTAAACTATCCCTTACCCCTCACAAATGTGTTTGCAATGTCCAGCTTTTTACAGAATTAACATTTTCAACAAAATTATCCACTATTTTTCTAGGGCTAATTGGGTACTTGGTAAAATCCATGTATTCTCTCTCATCTCCCTCTCCTTCTCTTTCCCTCCCCTTCTCCCCTCTCTCCCTCCCTCTCCTGTCTATCTGTCTGTCTGTCATTGTCTTTGAGATAGGGCCTTACTGTGTTCTGGCAAGCCTATAGATTTTCTGTGCATGTCAGGATGGCCTGAAACTCCTGGCAGTCTCCCTGCCTCAGTTCCCCAAATGCTGGGATTACAGGTGTTTGTCACCACACACACGGCATCATTTCTTTTTCTCAGTACAGTTTAGCAAGGACTTTGACTCTCTACCTCTCCTCTGTCTGCACCCTGTCACCTTATGCTGGAGCTTTCTTATTTGGCGTCCTTCAGTGCATCAACTCTCCAGTGACTATTTTATAGGGTACATTTGGTTTCATTTCTTTAAGAATTTTAAGAGAAATTTTAAAGCAAGCCAGCTGAAGACACATTAGAAACCTTGGCAGTCTTCGTCTAGATAAGCTGTATTTATCTGAGCAGTATCAGTCAGTTTCACAAAAACTCCTTTGGATTCATCTTTCTAGGGGCCCCATTTTCTGACCCATTAATTATATTCAATTTCAAGCCTTCACTAGCCATGCTGTCTTCTTCATGAACCACAGATGCAGTGACCTCTCATGTGTAGCAAAGGGTTAGAGTAAGGAATAAAGGCTCACTCTGCTCATGGTTCCAGGGCACAGTCCACTATAGCAGGAAGTCAAGATGGAAGGAGGAGTTTGAAGCATCTGGTCACAGCGCATCTGTAATCGAGATGCAGAGGACAATGAATGAATATGTGTGCTCAGCTCCCTTTCTTCACTGTGTACAGTTCAGGGTCCCTGCAAAGGGAATGGTTTCACCCACAGTGGAGACCAGTCTTCTAACTTTGGTTAACCTAGCTAAGATCATCCCTTGTAGGTATGCCCAGAGGCACATCTCTCAGGTAATTATAGATTTTGTCAAGTTACCAACACAAACCATGACAGTTACCCATGAGCTCAACCAAAACTTCATCATTTAGAGTTTGTTCCATATGCACTAGTTTTTTTAATTAAACTTTTTCCAGACAAAAAAGTTTTCTCACTTTATCTGCTTTTTAACATCAAATGAGAACAGTTTTATACTTCACCGGAAGTACAATTTCCTACTCTTTGAAGATGGGAATTTTCATGTGAAGCATCCTTTTCGGTGATTGTGAAGTTGTTCTTCCTTCTTCTGATGGGTTTTGAAAGCCATTTTGCTTGCACATGCTTGAAATTGGATTGTTTTGATGTATCTTCTAACGATGAGTATTTCTCGTAATGTCAGGCTCAACTTGTTCTGAATGTTTGGATTTCTTCTTGTTAATTCCACTGTAAAACTGCTTCAGGCTGCCTCCAAGCTGGAGATGTCCCACTCCTTATCAATGTCACCCAGGTTTTCTCTTTCCAATAGTGTGTTCATCCGCTTGACTTCCGTTGAAATTGATTAAAGTCCTTCACATTATTTTTGCAAGTTACAGTTTGGAAGTTTGGTGAATTTCCTCAATTTAGACAGGCAGAACTTTCAGGGCTGTCTTACCCATGCCAGGCAAGTACTAAATCCCCAGCACCCAGTATCTAATTTTACTTTACTTGCATAAGATGGATTTTAAAATATTAAAATACTGATCATGACTGTAAGCAAAACAATGTCCTACAGGAGTCCATGGAGATCTATGAATACTTTAAGGTCTTCTGGCAGGGTGGCCATTAGGCTGACCTAATTGTCTCTACAACTGTGGCATTCAGAACATCATGACCATGAGCAGATCCCATCTAGTCTTCTAGACTATTACATGGCACTTTAGGTTTTCAGGACTTCGATGGCTGCACAATCCATCAGAGAACACGAGTGAACATTCTTCCTGGAACCAAACTAAGAATGCCTGGTAACTATGGTAGGTAGGGGAGTAAATTATTGGTTAATGTTTCTCTGGCCCTGTTTCTCATTTTGCCCACAGAAGCACAGAAAAGTTCCTATTCTCAGAGCACCTCAATTTCTTTTTTCTTTTTGTTTTTTCCAGACAGGGTTTCTCTGTGTAGCTTTGGAGCTTGTCCTAGAACTTGCTCTGTAGACCAGGCTGGCCTCGAACTCACAGAGTTCAGCCTGCCTCTGCCTCCCGAGTGCTGGGATTAAAGGCATGCGTGCCACCACCTCCCAGCTGCTTTTCAATTTCTCACTAGCCTTGATGTAACCTAAGCAAGACTGGGGACAAATGGGGAAAGGTTAGGAAGGACCCTAAACAAGAGTTCAAGTTACTTCTCCAATTTCATGTTTCAAACCAAAGATGAAATAAGTATAATTTCAAATTTATTTCACATGTTCAATGAATACTATCCAGTCATGAGCCAAGAAAGCTCATCTTTCTCAAACTTTCCTTTCATGTAATGAAAAGTCTGCTGACATCCTTCTAGGTGCTTCTGTTCAGAATGATCCTTTCTGGGTATTTTGGCCTTGTTGTCAACAAGGCAGATCTGTAGACCATTGGGACCCAAATGGCCTAGCTCAATTACCAGCTCAAACTTGTTAACAATGTGAATATAAGTTGGTTGGTTGGGGGCACCATTTTTTGGTTTGGGTAGGCTCACCAAAAAGCATATTGGATGTGTTAAAGATTGGCCAATCTGGACTTGGAAAGGCTGACTGGCTCTACAGATCTTAGCTGAGATTTCTCATGGGTATTGAGGTCAGCTCATACATATTTATGCAACTTCATGACTGCCCTATGTGACTTTCATCCTTGTCTTATAACCTAGGTAAAAGATGGGTCTTTCCTGCCCATGTTAGTGATAGAGGCAGAAGAAAGCTAGTGGAAAGCAGTTATGGAATTTGCATTTTGCAAAGTTTACCTGACTATGAGATGTCAACATCTTATTCAGTTATCTTTTCATTAATTCATATTCAACAGGGAGATAGAGTAATAGGTGATAAAGTTACCCATTTCTTCTATCCAGGTGAGTCCATTTATTATCCACTGTGAAGAATAGTTGAGGCATTTGACATGACAGAGATGAAAGCCTAGTGAACTTCACCTCAGAGATGCCTAAGTTATAGTCTCAAATTACTACAGTCTATTCACCATGGAAACAGAAAGTCGATGGTGGTACACGCTATAGACAGCTGAAGTGTCCAAGATGCTGATGCAGCAGGACCTTGTCCAGGGTAGTTGCAGGATTCCAGGGAAGCCCTTCATATCCTTAAGCCTCATTTTCTTCTCTAAGAAGAAAGAAATGTGTGAATAGATTGCACATACTAAATCTAGTGGATAGGACTGAGATACTTTTGTCTAATTGTGTATGTTAGTGATTCTGTAGTTAGTTTTCTAGGAAGAGTAAGTCAATATTGGTTTTAAGGAAGAAAGAATAACGCACTAGATCATTCTCACTAAATTACCCAGAGATGAGATGATATCTTTAACTTTTGTTCTGGAAGATTTTTGTTCAAACCAAAAACAAACAAAACAAAACATCAACTGAGAACTCCAGAATTTCAGTCATGATAACATTTTTCATTATCTTCTATTTTTCATTTCTGAGGTGACTAGGTGCTGGGTTTCTGTTCTTTGGAGAACACCATGGTCCCTCCTTGGCTTGGGTTGACTGTGATAAAACTTGGGGAACATGTGGAGGAAGCATTTTGTGTTTTGCAAAGCTGCTAAGGGGAAACTTAGAGAATTTTTCTTTTACAGTTTAAATATTCAACGGATTTGTTCTCACCTCATGGAACATAAAGAGACATCCTTGGGAGACTAGAGGCTGCACGACTCCTTGTGTGTGTATGCCTGTGCGCGAGTGTGTGCATGTACATGCTCAGGTTTGAACTTAGAGTTGTACTCACGCTATGTGAGTGACCTGCCAATGAGCTACTTGTCCAGACTGCAGATTGCTGTTTCGTTTGAAGGAGAACAAGAATTTTAGTTCACGTAAAGGAGGAAGTATGTTTTTTTTGAGTATGCGCATTGGAAATGGGCAAGTGATAATGAATATGAGGAGTTAAACACCTTGCCAAGCTGAGTACAAGATGGTGAGAAGAACTTTCCCCATGAATGTCTCAGATCATAAATGTCTCAGGAGTCTTTGTGGGACATCAAATTAGCTCTTTCCCAGCCTCTTCTGCAGCAGGCATTTGTTTGCCCCATAAACACTGATGATGTTACTGAGATGCGCATTTTCCTCCCTGCTCAGCCTGCATCTGTCCTCCTTGTTTGTGCTGGTTAATCCCTGTGTTGAGCTTTCAGCTCATCTCAGACTCCTCACATGGCTGATTGTCCTAGTTCGGCTTGTTCTTCAGTTTAGAGGAACTTGTTCTTTCTTATTTTGTTCCTAAACTACTTCTCTGAGTGATACTATTATCTACAGTTTCTAAGAAAAATATGAGAGGTAGATAATAGTCACCATTGGCCTATCTTTTTCAAAGTCTGTATTGAATCGACCCTAGTTAATTTAACTTGACTTCTTAAAATATGAATGCTTCCTTCTCTCTACTCCCAGTCCCACTTTCTAATTTTCTCTGCCTCTCTTTTATTAATGGAAGCAATGCTCTAAATTTTCTTGCTCCACTGTCAAGTGTAATATACATTAACTGAAGCTATATTTCTTACTTAGATAATCTGAGAATAAGTAAAATATTTTATTAACATGACTTGTTTCTTAAACTTTTGTGGAATTTCCATTTTGGATCATTGCATAATAGGCTGTTTCTGTCAGGTCAATAGATGAAGGCTTAACACATAACATATTAAAGAGGCTTGACCAGTCCCTAGTAATTTCATCTTTTTGTAGTTATAAAAACTTTCCTGTTGTAGAATATTAGTTAAAGATGTGCTGCATTTGTTTATGCTGTGGAAAATTTGTTAAATGATACAAAGATGTGTTGTATTCTTTTATGTTGCATTTGTTTAACTCTGTGAAGCTGTGTTGCTTTCTCTGTCTAAAACACCTGATTGGTCTAATAAAGAGCTGAATGGCCAATAGCAAGGCAGGAGAAAGGATAGGTGGGGCTGGCAGGCAGAGAGAATAAATAGGAGGAGAAATCTTGGGAGAAAAAAAATATCAAGGAAAGAGACAAGAAGGGGCTAGCCACCCAGCTACACAGCCAGACATAGAATAAGAAGGAAAGAAAAGATGTACAGAAATAGAGAAAGGTAAAAGCCAAGAGGCAAAAGGTAGATGGGATAAGTTAAGAAAAACTGGTTAGAAATTAGCCAAGCTAAGGCCGGGCATTTATAAGGAAGAATAAACCTCCCTGTGTATTTATTTGAGAGCTGGATGGCAGGCCCTCCAAAGAGTAAAAAAGCAACAACTATACTTTTCTTCATTGTTCTTAAGCATTAGAGTTCTGTTCTTATACAAATACTAGTGCATTTAGATGAAAAAGTTTACATTTATTATAATGACCATAATACATGAAATTATTAGTTTTGATAGGATCCTGAGATTCAAGAAAAGATGGCAACAAATTTGAAAAAGGTCAGTTGGATTGTGCTTGAAACAGTAAAACACAATAATCTGGATTTCCTTTAAGATCACATGTTGGGTCTTTATATTTATCTCTCTGTCTCTTCTACTTTGCTCTCCATTGAAAAAACTGAAAATGTAACCTGACAATAATAGTAGAAATAAAAATGGAAACTGCTCTAACACTAAAGGAAAGGAGGGAAGATGGATCATTGATCTCTATGAGATTATAGAAATCCTGGAATACGAAAGAGAGTTCTGGGACCAAGCTGAAACAAAACTGAGCTGACAATACATCAGTGTGAGATCCATACAGAGCCTTCTCAGATATAAGTGGCTAGTTTCTCCCATGGGTCCAGAAAATGCTTAGATTTCGGAGAACAGCATTTTAAACATAGACATACTAGAAGGTAGTAAGTAGAGGTTAAATTATTTCAGAAGTTGGGGTAGTGGCACGGGTAGTATTTTTTTTTCTTTTTGAGTTATTTGAGGTTTTTGTGCAATGCATTTTGATCATATTCACTCTCCCCCTGACTCCCAGATCTATCCATCTTCCCTCCCTAGCTGACTTTGTATCGTCTTTTATTTTCCCACACATCAAGTCCAATTTGTGCTCCCCCTAAAGTCTTGGATGCTTGGCCGTCCACTGGAGTGTGGTGGGCTTGCCAAGGCCTAAGCTCATAAAGGAAACAAATTCTCCCCCAGCAGCTTTCAACTGCCAAGAGCTCCTAGGTTTGGGGTGGGATTCGGTCAGGCTGGAGATTAGGCGAGTCTTGTGTGTGCTGCTGTAAATGCTATGAATTCATAAGCACAACTGTCCTGTTTTGTCCCGAAGACACTGTTTCTTTGTAATCATCAAATGCCTCTGGTTATACATTCTTTCTACCCACTATTTCTCTAAGATTCCCGAGGCTTGGGAGGAAGGGATGTGATATAGATACCCTATTTAGGGCTGAGCATCCCACACTCTCTTACTCTCTGCAACTTGACACTTGTTGGCTATCTGTGTTAATCACTACTTAATGCAAATGGAAACTTCCCTGGCACTAAAGGAGAATCTATTACTTTATTAAATGGATGTAGTGTTACACTAACTCCTAGTGACTTATTGTTATGCCCATTGATTAATGCAGTATTCAGCCCTCATCAGGGTAATATCTATTAGGTTTGACCTTACATGGAGAGTGTGATAAATGATCTTATAAGTAAAAGAGGAAATAAATATGAAAGGTAAAGGCTACTTCAAAACTACAGATCAGACAGCACACATGATCTTTTAAGATGGGTCATAGTCATATATAGAAAATAATTCGATGAAAATTCTTTAAATTTTTAGGAGAAGAAAGATTGAAAATAGATCAGTAAACATGTTTGATGCTTACTGGTTTCAGGGAGGATTGAATTAAGGATTCTTCAGTTGAGTCAGAGCTGAACAAGGAGCATGGCTGTTGATGAGTACTGACATCAGGATTCAGTGGGTTGTTTAGATGAGCTGTATCAAGCTATTAAGGGTCAAATAATTCCCACATTGCTGCAAAGCATAGAGTGGTATTCTCAATGACTGAAGTCAACAATCTGAAAAAGACAGTACACAAAAGTAGACCAAAGGCCAATTCCAATGAGAAAGCTGTGGAGATGTTGAAATTCTTTCAAATGGGTTCCACCAGAAAATGTTGTAAAGTAAGTAGAAATATTTTCATAGTGGGATATAAAATTCTTGTCTTCTATTGGTGTTAAAGGAGCTCTTTTTAGCTTATGAAAAGAAGCAACGAAAGGTACTGTGCTATAATTTACAGATAAGGTGGTTGATATATCCACCTAGCTTTTTCCTTAGTCGTGCCCGTAGCTGTGGGATGGAATGTATGATGCGACACCGCTGTTTACCTGTCCCCACACAGAGTATGAGGAATGAGTCTGAGCCAGGTGAACACTAACACAGAATCCTCAGTACCTCCCCCACCCCCACTTCTGCTTCTTAATGTCTTGAATTGGTCACCTGTATGGCTGTCCTATTTTACTTTGCTCTCATGAAATAAGAGCCGTAATTATTCACCTTTTCCATAAAACAGTTGCCAAGAGAGTACTTGGTGGATGAATCTAATCAAAGAAGCTGTGTTACAGTGAGAAGTTCACTGACTCCGGAGACAGGGATTTGGTTTCAAGGCCAGGCTACTAATGATTAACCACCTCTGTCTAGGCACTTCCTCCCTATTCAGCTAAGACTTCCCCTTGGGAGCCTCCCAGACACCCACACTATCCAGTGTTCACAATGAGCTCATTGTGCTGTGTTTTCCCACAAGCCCATGCTTCCCTCTTGGGCAGGTGGCACTCTGCTGTTTCCTCTGTGAGCCGGTGGGGACTTTCAGTGCAGACTCCTTTCTGTCAGAGGCTCAGGTAGGTGCTAAGGAAGTTTGTGACAAAAATGAATGGCTTAGCATACTTGAGAATGGGAAGGTGGTTTTGGGGTGTCCAAGAATGTTTTTTTAGAGAACAGGCTGCCTTTCCCCACCTCAATACAAATTCCCATAGCCACTCTCCACTTCAATATTAGTCTAAATAGGCCTTGTTACCAAGCAACAGTCACATTCTCTCCATTCCTTATCCAGTGCTTGTCATGCTCACCAATGTCAAAAAATACCCAAGAATATCCACTTCAAAGGGGGAGAGGTTTATTATGCCTTACAGTATGGGGGAACAGAAAGACAAGGTGATTTGTCTCATGGCAGCTGGGCATCAGTAAAGGAGAGGAGGAACTGAGGTCTCTGTTTCTTCAAGGGCACATCTCCAGTGACCTAACTCCCTGTGGCTCGGCTCCATCTCTTAATGGTTCCACCACCTCCCAACACAGTCAAAGACTGGCAACCTTCAAGCTTCAACACGTGGTCTTCGGGGGATCACTTAAACTCTAAATCATAGCAGGCCCTTAAGATAGGAGCCACTGTCTGCATTTTACAGCTGCTTGGAGAAGGGAAGACATGGCCCCAAATCCTAGTTACTTAATCCACAGCAGATCTGGGATTCGATCTCCGAATGTGTAATTTTTGGGTTGTCATCAAGACATTTTCTCAGGACACTGTGCAATTATGCTCTCTGAAAGACTGACCTGAAAAGTTAAGCTATAAGATTCTTTGTAGCGATCAGGCTCATTCCTAGGTAGGTGAGGTTGACTAGTGGGCAGGACAGCTGTCTTCTGGAGACAGGGATAGCTGTTAAGGGCTTTAAGAAAGAAATTCCTGGAGCGGATAAAAACTACCAGCCACCATGGTCCTGATCTGACTTTTTAAAAATACCCTTTGTATCTGACATAACATTTATATATGATGTATAATAGGATTACTATACCTAAAATTAAAACAATCAAGTGCATAGTTTTATCAAAGGTAACAAATAAAGGAGTATATGGCCCCCTTACATACCTGTGATGCTTCACTAACAGGGGGAACTGTGAACTCGAACTCCTGGAAAGAATCTGTGTCTACAGAGACTGATTGATAAAACTGCAGTGATGTGGTGAGGTTGGAATGTTGCAGGTCCAGAGGCTAATTACCTTATCTTGGGCTACTGTTAGCCCCATGAGTAGTTCCTAGCTATTCCTTGCCCACCTCTGTGTCATAATCAACTTCCTGTGACTAATGGATTAAAATCTTTTGAAATCTATGAACTTAGGAGACCACTAGATCCCACCAATCCCAAAGCCAAGAATGTCATCAGATAACATCTGGGGCCCATAGAAAAGCTTCCCTTGTATGCTCTAATCACCTCTCTGATGTACCCACCAGTGTATTTTAAACTTGCCTTGATTTATGACTTTGTTCTGTAAAACTTCATGAAGCTGCCTTAGAATTTGGGATAACCTAAATCTGTGTTCCTGGGCCATGGTCATTCAACTTTGGCTCCAGAATAAACTATCTCTTATTCCCTTAAGAAAAAAAAATGTTAAGCTAGTGAGAGCCAGCATCAAATGCACTGTTTGATGCTGAATCTGTATTTGCTCAATAAAACACTGAAGTAGCTATTTATGAAAAGCCTACAGACAATATTAGTAATTCATGAATGAAACTTAGAGGCTTTTTCAAAGAATAAAACTATTAATAACTATGTTTGTATATATAGAACTATACACATGTCTTCAGGCAGCTCATGGAATACTTCTCCTCTCCATATTGGTATCTACTGTTTAATATGCAAACATGTTCTTATTAAACATAAAGATTTTTTTGAGTCCATTATTTGTTGGTCAACTACTCCTGAACATGAAACATGCCCTGGAGTAGTTGATATGCCCAGTGTCATTCCATCAGAGAAAACTGATATTCCTTCTCCCAGCAGGTATAAATGACAGTTCTGTTGTTAACCTTTATCCTGGTGGCTAGATTTGCATTCATTCAATGATTCATTTTTTAAAATAATAGAATAAAATATAACAAGGTAAAACAAAGACAGTCACATTGAATTTGGACAAGCCAAGCCAACAGAAGGAAAAGAGCCCAAGAGAAGGCACGAGAGTCAGAGACCCACTCATTCAAACACTAAGGAATCCCATAAAAATCACCAAACTGAGAGCCATAAAATAAATGCGGAGGACCTTGTGCAGACCCGTACAAGCCCTATGCATGCTGCTTCTGTCTTTGCAAGTTCATGTGAGCTTTGCTCATGTTGATTTAGAGGACCTTGTTTCCTTGGTGTCCTCCATCCCCTCTGGCTCTTAACATTCCCCCTCCTCTTCTGCTGGGTTCCCCGTGTCTGAGGGGAGGGATTTGATGGAGACATCTCATTTTGGGCTGACTATTCCAAGGTCTCTCACTCTCTGTGTAATGTCTGGCTGTGAGGCTTTATATGTGTTCCCATCTGCTGCAGCGGGGAGCTTCTCTGATGATGGTTGAGCAAGGAACTATGAGTATAGTAGAATACCATTAGGAATCATTTTATCACGACATTTCTTCTTTTTTCTTTTTTTAGATTAGTATTGTTTGGTTTTGTCTTAGGTCCCTGGGCTATCTAGTCGCAGGTTGGTGGTCACTCAAGCAGTGTTGAGTATGGGTTCCATCTTGTGGAGTGGGCCTTAAGTCATATCAGTTATTGGTAGTTTACTCCCACAAGCCATGTGCCACCATTGTCTTAGTGTATCTTGCAGGTTGTACACCACTGGAGATAAAGGGTTTGTGGTTGACTTCGTGTTTATGTGTCTCTTTTGATAGCATGCAGAGTACCTTCCTGTAAAGAAGACGCTGGAACACAGGGATGAAGGCTCTGTGTAGGCACCAGCTCAACATCTCCATGTCCAGTGAGTTGTGTAGGTGTTGTCTTCGTTAATGTAGCCTTGCTGTCAGTTTGTGGAGAGCAACTGATAGCTTTGGCAACGGCCTGGGTTGCTTGGGGATTTCCATGGGACCTCTTTGGCCAAGAGCTCAATTAGGCATAACTCAATCCCCATACTGGAAGCTTCTTTGGGTGACAAGAGATGGCTGGTTGGGACTCTGACTCCCCCATTATTTGGTGATGTCATTTACATTGACTTCGTATATGTTTATATTTTGGAAGATTTCTACTCTATTAGGTTTCCATACTACCCCTTAAATGCCCCTTAATTTCAGTCATCTCTCCCCATATTTCCTCCGACCACTCCCTCCCCACTCCCTCTCCCTATTAAACATAAAATACTCTTAATAAGTGGCAGAAAAGTTGCTACAATTTATGAAGGCTATATTTATAAATTAAAATATTGTTATCTATGGATAATTTATAGTTGTACAATTTTAAAATCAGTGTCATGTCTCATAAATATAAATTTTCAGATAAATGCTACTGAATACTTATCTTCCTATACAAATAGAGTCTTACTAAATTCTGCTTTAATAGTTAATACTCAGATCTTGAAATTTTGAGCATCTTTTTCTCAAAAGTTATCTGATGTTTAAAGCTATGTGAATAACTATTCTTTTATATTTTATTTGAGGTGTTTTAGTTAGAACAGATATACTAAATCTTAGGTACAGTAAGTATGTGTATTAAAAAACAACAGATATACCCACTATCCATCCACCCACCCATCCATCCATTCAGCTATGTCTCCATCTATCCAACCAAACAAACCAATAAACTAAAGTATAAACACCTTTATCAGTTCAGTAAAAATTCACTAGAAATCTCAGTTTTAACTATGAACTTATATGGAAGCATGAAATGAAATGCTTGTTTTTGCTTATAGTTTACATTTTAAATTTATTTATAGTGTGTGTTTTGTGTACCTCTCTCTCTCCCCCTCCCTCTCCCTCTCCCTCCCTCCCTCCCTCTCTCCCTCCCTCCCTCCCTCCCTCCCTCTCTCTCTCTCTCTCTCTCTCTCTCTCTCTCTCTCTCTCCCTCTGTTACACACAGGGAGGTCAAAGGACAACTCTTTGGAGTCATTTCTCTTTTTCCACCTTATGGGCCTTGAGGATGTAATTCAGGTCCCTGAGTACTGGCAGCAGGCACTTTACCTACTGAGCATCTCACTAGCACAGATTTTTGCTTTTACATCTCAGTAAGGTATTTTAATTTTTATGAAAAAAACTTAAATAATAAAATTGGAAAATTTAACTTATATGATAAGTCACCACCCTTCAGGGATTAGAGTGTTATTAACTTACGGACAGTCTCTTTTTGAAATTTTGCTATATTGTAGAAGTTGTTTTATCAATGACGAAATCTGTTGATGTTTAAGAAACTCTAATTTACTAATAAAACACTCAATAGAATTTATATCACAGTATCTTCTCTACCGAGTTTCCCAAGAGAGTCAGTATGTGTGTCTGATTGAAAGCTTTTCCCAGCCTCAGCATTATTTCAGATGATGTCCAATATCACCAAGCCCATATAACTGGAATTTGACTTTCACTGTGTAAGTAAAAAATAAATAAATAAATAAATAAATAAGTAAATAAATAAGTAAATAAATAAATAAATAAATAAATAAATAAATAAAGTTAAAAAGATGATTGAGGACTGGGGAGATGTCTCAGTCAGTAAAAGTGCTTGCCACACACACAAGCATGAGGACCTGAGTTCGATCCTCAGAACCCACATAAGAAGCCAGGTATGATGGCACTAGGGAGGCAGAGACAGGTGAATTCTTGGAGCTCATTCATTGTCCAACCTTCTTGGTTAATCAAAAACAAGGGAGATGGCTCATGAAGGACATTTGAGATTTGCCTCTGGCTTCCACAAACACACATACATAATGTATTTCCCCACGTATGCACACACATGCGCACAAACACACGGGCACACACACATGGGCACACACGCATGCACATGCATGCATGCCCAATTTGTTTTAAAAAATTGATTGATAGTCATCTAGGAACCTAAGTAAAATTGAAAATCTCTACCTGCCATGTCATTAGCAAAGTTTGCTTTTAAACACTTGCTTTTGGTGGATATGACAAAGCGAGTATTTTGACATAGGCCTGTGATCTCAAGACTTGGGAGGTGAGACAGGTTAGTGAGTTCAAGGCCAACGTGGGCCACAAAGGGAGGAGAGCCTGTAAAAAAGGAGAGGGGAAGAGAAGAGCTTGGGAAGTTCTAGGAAGAGAAGAACTTAGATGTGTAGTTAGGTCAGAAGAGTTAGGTCAGTTAGGTCAGGAAAGTGCTCTTTCATGCCATGACGGGTCTGTTTATCTTACACCAGCTCAAAAGCAAGCCTTATTGACTACAATTTAATAAATGAATTCACTGGTGTGTTCGGTTACTTCAGGGCTAAGATATTCTCAGGTTACGTTAGGTGACTGCAGTGTATTGTCATGACCAAACAAAGTCTGAAAAGGGAGCCAGGAAACTCTGAGGCAGCCTGCAGTTCAGGATCATCGATGCTGGGGACTGGGGTGATTGTAGTCATCCATCTTGCTGGTGACTCAGAGCCCGTTTTTTGGCTTCCTTGTATTATATCTTCTATACCATCATCAATTACTTCTTTCTAATTTCTGTAGTCAGAAGATTTCCTGTGTCCCAGCCTTCTGGTGGTCGGGACGAATCTCTCCTACTTACGTCCCCCAAGTAAACACACAGAGGCTTATATTAATTAAAACTTCATGGCCATGGCTCAAGCTTTTTGCTAGCTAGCTCTTATATCTTAAATTAGCCCATAACTATTAATCTATGTATTGTCACATGTTCCATGGCTTTACCTGCGTCCCATTACATGTTGCTCCTTTGGGCAGCTTGCTGGCATTTCCTCTCCTTCTTCCTGTCTCTCTCTTTGAATTTCCTGCCTGCCTCTAAGCTGCCTTGCCATAGGCCAAACGGCTTTATTTATCAACCAGTCAGAGCAGCACATATTCACAGTGTACAGAAAGACTTCCCCCGTCAAATTTCTGCCTAGTGGTTTCAGATATTGTGTTTTAATTTAAAAATAGGAATGAATAGTAGCTTGAGGCTTACTGTATGCTAAGCATGTTCTCCTTTTGAACCCCACAATAACCTTTTGAGCAAGGTGTGAGATGTTTTTCTCATCGGATCACTCACCACCCTTGTCCTTAAATTAGTGCACAAGGACCCACAATCAGCACACTAGGAAAATAGTCAGTAATAAAGTGAATGCCAGTAGATTTCCCACTCAAAACCCCCTCCCAACTAGATATGGATGTGTCAGTTACATTTGTATCATTGTGACAAATGGAGAGATTTAGCTTAGCTCACGGTATCAGAGGGGTTAGTCCATGGCTGCATGGCCCCATCCGTCATGGAGATAGGAACATGGCAGACAGGAAACAGTAGGGAAAGAAGAGGGGGCCAGAGATAAGCTAGACTGAAGAACTATGGCCTGCTTCCTCCAGTTATGTCCAGGACCTGCACCACCAGCTTAACACCTATCCAAGTAGACTTTCACATTCAAGCCATAACATTCTGTCTCTAGTTCCCAAAGGTCATGGGCATCTCACATCAGCATTTACCTATTTCTAATAAGAAGCTCCAGCTCTCAATAATCTAACATTGTTAAGAGTCAGAGTTCAAAATCTTCGCTGAGTCCCAAGACAAAGTCTTAGCTTGTGACCTGCTTATAAAACAAACATATTTCTAGGCTCTCAAGGATTAGTAAACATTCCCATTCCAAAATGGAAAAACAGAAGAGTAGCAAAGAAGATTTGGGGCAAACTAAGATTAAAACCCAATAGAGAATCATTAAATCCTTTATATCTGTCATCCAGGACACATGGTGGTCTAACATGGGCTCCAACAGGGGAGGGCAACCCTAGCCATGTCGTTGTCAGCCTACATGGTCTCTTCCTTAGGCTGACTTAACTCATTGTCTGTGGATTTCCTCAGCAAATTGCTGTGGAATGTCTTTCTGTATGCTGTGAATGTGTTGCTCTGATTGGTTGATAAATAAAAAGCTGATTGGCCAGTAGCCAGGCAGGAAGTATAGGCGGGATAAACAGACAAAGAGAATTCTGGGAAGAGGAAGGCTGAGTCAGGATACGCCAACCCGCCATTCAGGAAGCAGCATGTAATGGCACACAGATAAAGCCATGGAACACGTGGCGACATACAGATTAACAGAAATGGGCTGAGTTTAAGTGTAAGAGCTAGTCAGTAGTTAGCCTGAGCTAATGGCCAAATTGTTTTAATTAATATAAGTCTCTGTGTGTTTTCTTGGGTCTGAGCGGCTGTGGACCAGGAGGGACACAGGAAAACTTCAGCTACAAATGGCGCCAAAACATGGGACCTAAAACCTGAGAAAGCTTAAAAAGAAAAAAAGATTCTAAAACAGAGCTAAAAACAGCTTCCTAGTTGTGTCTCTCAGGCAAGCCATGAGCTACAGTATGGCGGGTTCGCAGTGGTGTGTGGGCTTTAGTGCAGCATGGTGGATTTCCACCATGGTACACAGTGGCATCTCCAAGCCACACAGTGCACTGGGTCATGACAAATTTAGCTTTTGCTAGTTTAAAAAAAAAGAAAGAAATAAAAGTTTTTTGGGGTTACATGCTACTGGATGGAAGCATAGACCCACTGGTTCCCATAGTTGGAGGTAGGCATGGTTCCCACAGCTGGTGGTAAATGTTTCCACCATGTTGGAAAGCTGGGATGGGTGGAGCCAGCAGCCAAAGCTGCCATTTCAATCCTGGTAATGCTGCAGTTTAAAGCAATAGATTCACAATAAGACAGACTCAGATGGAATAGTTTACAATGTATGCAAAATATATGTAGGCTTGGAAGAGACAGAAAAAGGAATATATGCAGTTATATAAAGAAATAATTTAAAAAAATAAAGTCTTAAAGAGACAGTAAAGATAATATAAAAATATCTCTGTGGATATTACACAGAGAATCTGGATTGTTTGTCTTTGATATTTTTAACTGCAGAAAGACATTTGATTGTAAAGGCTGCTCAGTTAAATCAATATGTATGTTTTAAAAATATTTTGATTTCAAAATTTTTGTCTAAGGATATGTTGCTTTGGAGAAGAGGTTCTACTTTTGTTTCCATAAAAGATGAGAACCTGTGGATTGCTTCCAGGCTAATATGGTTTGACCAGCCAAGACCCCCTGAAAAGTTTCTGATGACACCATGGCCCAGATGATCCAACAACCAGAATGGTTTCAAGGCAACTGGCTCAGACAATGCAGCCTCACAGACTATTCCAGTCAGGAGTTGACCATAATCTGAAAATTTTCTTTGTATCCCCATAGGAATACAGCACCCTTTATCAGTAGGAAGTAGCCTAGAATACTATGCCCACATTCCCAAAACATGGATTATGAATGTTTGTCTTTGTTTAGGTTGTTGGTTACAAATTGTTATTGGTCATAGTCAACCTATGAAGAAGAAAGGGAGATATGATATAGAAATATAGGATAAATATTTTACATTGCTATAGATTTTAGTTTATTGCTAAAAATTTAAAGTTATTTTGTTATACTTTATATATTTCTACTCTCGTTTAAGGTATTATGTTTATGTAACTCATTTAAATTGTAATGGATAATTAAAAATACAGATTAATTATTAGTCTTCTATGATAGTCAAACTTATAATCATGTTAAGTTTTCTAGGTGTACATAGATATAATTCAATTAGGTAGATAATATTCAAACACTTCAAAGACCTACAGAATATGGCATTTAAAATGTTTTAAAAACTTAGACTTTCTGGACAATGAGACACATCTGTTCTTGGCAGTACCAATTTACTTCAACGAGAAAGATGGGCATTGAAGATACTCCATATGGAGTTTATCTTCTTCTTGGCAAAAATAGTCATTTGGGCAAGAAACTGTTCTTGCCTGGACTGCTTGACAAAATGTTGTATCGGCTGGATATGCAGGACCCATAGGAAGGTGACCACTGAACTTTGCAAGGCAAAATGGTCCTTCAGGTTCCTGCTTCACAGAAGAAACTGCCAGATATTCTACAGGACACAGAGATGAGATTGAGAGATTCTAGGCCTATATGGCTGAAGATGGATGCCCCAAAGTTACAGAGGAACTTTGAATGACTGTATAGGCAGTCAACTGTCTCTGTCATTCTAGATTTTTGGAAGTTGCTTACAATGCATTTCCTGTTTATTTAGGTAATATTATATCCTTCTGGGGTTTTTCATGTAGTTGAAGACTAGATAATTATAATTTTCCTTGGTTATGATAAAAAATAAATTGGATATGAAACTTTAGACTCACAAATATAGGATAGATAGAATATTTTCTTTAATTTTGCCAAATACAAATAGACTAGATATTGTAACTGTAATTCTTGCTTGATAACTGTTCTATTATATGTAATTTTACCATGTTAAAGTTAAAACCTACCTGTTTGATTAGACAGAAAAGGGGAAGTGCTGTGGAATGTCTTTCTATATGCTGTGAATATATGTTACTCTGATTGGTTGATAAATAAAAAGCTGATTGGCCAGTAGCCAGGCAGGAAGTATAAGTGGGATAAACAGACAGAGAGAATTCTGGGAAGAGGAAGGCTGAATCAGGATACGCCAGCCCACCGTTCAGGGAGCAGCATGTAATGGCACACAGGTAAAGCCATGGAACACGTGGCGACATATAGATTAACAGAAATGGGCTGAGTTTAAGTGTAAGAGCTAGTCAATAGTTAGCCTGAGCTAATGGCCAAATTGTTTTAATTAATATAAGCCTCTGTGTGTTTTCTTGGGTCTGAGCGGCTGTGGACCAGGTGGGACACAGGAAAACTTCAGCTACAGCAAATGTTCCATATTCTTGGTATTTCTAAAATATTGAAGTCTCTGCTACAGCTTCACCTTTGCAGCTTCATGTGTTGTTATATTAGGGAATACCTGCAGAGTATATGACCTGAGACCCTGCTACATATGATGTGGTCTCTTAGGTGTCCATGGTTCTGCAACTCTTGGATTCTGTATCACATGAATGATGCCAAGGTCTCCTGCTTTCTTGTGAATATAGGAGACCCTTTTGACGGTGGCTGCAATAGCCTCTGAGGGCCTGAGCAGCTGAACACAGGGACACATTTCCTAGATGATCCCATGTGAGCACGGCACCCCACAGTGCTCCTTACTCAAAGGAAAGTCTTTCCTAATAAATTTATAATTTCATGTCATAGAACTCTCAGTGGAAGGGGTCTTGTTGTAGAATATTAGTTGAAGATGTGTGACATTTGTTTATGCTGTGGAGTATTGGTTTAATGGTGCAAAGATGTGTTGCCTTCTTTTATGTTGCATTTGCTTAACTCTGTGAAGCTATGTTGCTTTGCGTATCTAAAACTCCTGATTGTTCTAATAAAGAGTTGAATGGCCAATAGCGAGGTGGGAGAAAGGATAGGCTGGTCTGGCAGGCAGAGAGAATAAATAGGAGGAGAAATCTGGGAGGAGTGGATTGGGGAGTGAGAAAAGAAGGAGAGGAAGACATCAGGGGCCAGCCAGCCATGGAATAAGAAGGAAAGAAAAGGTACATAGAAATAAAGAAAGGTAAAAGCCCAGAGGCAAAAGGTAGACAGGATAATTTAAGTTAAGAAAAACTGGTTAGAAACAAGCCAAGCTAAGACCGAGCACTCAAAAGTATGAAAAACCTCTGTGTGATTTATTTGGGAGCTGGGTGGTGGGGCCTCCAAAAGTCCGAAGAGTAAAGAGTTAAAAAACAAAAACAAAAACAAAAACCAAAAACTAAAAGGTCTGGCAAATTCATGAGATGTCCTCAAGGAATCGTCCCATTATCTCTGCAAAGTGCTTGACATCATTTAACTGTGAAGACTCTTTAACCACCATACCCCCCTGCTCTACAACTGGAACCTTTTCTGTCTGACACCTTTTTTCTAGCCTGACTACAGGTTCTAAATCCTTCAGCTCTACTCTTTGCTTTAAAATTTCAGTGTTAACCCAGCTAAAAGCAGCCAGAAATATCCATAATATATATGCAAGGCCTATTAATTTGCCTTTACCAAAATTACCGAGAATGCAATCTCCTTGCAGTAATGGAATCTAAATGACCTGTAGTCTCCCAGTCAAGCCTTCTTTTCCATCTGAAGCCTTCCTCTTGACAGTACTCTGGTCTCCTGACTACCCATGAATTGTCTTATTAAGTTGAGCTTACAATACTCTAGGCTTTTCCTAGCCTGCTTCTTCACACTTTCCCAGATTCCTTCTCCAAGCCAGGTCCAAATGCTTAAGAACTGCATAGTGAAGTTGAGTCAGAGCCACACTTCTACTCTGGGTACCATTTCTATGTTGTTGTTGGATCACTGTGGTACAATATATAACGTAAAGGGAAGGGGAGGTTCAGTCTGTGGATGCTTGACCCCATTGGCTTGGCTAGAACATCATGGCAAGGGATGGGGAGGAGAGGGAGGGAGGGAGAATGTGGAGATGGAGGAAGGAACATTTCCAGTAACCCATTTACTACGGCTCTAGAACTTCTTGAAGTTGAGGACATAAGTGTGTAATGCATGAGCCTGAGGGTGACATTTTGTATTCCAACCATAATGATTAGTTTCGATAATTAACCACTATTCATATTATGCAAAGCACAATAGCAACAATTGCAAAAGATGTAGAATTTCATGAAGTGGAAATCAGTAGGAAAGATAAAGCAGATGCAGGTAAACAATATGCACGCTGAAAGAGAAAGTTTTGAGCAGTAAAATCTTAAAGTTTTAAAATGTTGAAATATATACATTAAGAAATGTAAAGTGTGTCAAGCGTGGTAGAGATTGTGTCTTTATTCCTAGCACTTGAAAGCCAGAGGCAGACAGATCTTTATAAGTTCAAGCCAGCTTTGTCTACATAGAGAGTTATAAGCCAGCCAGGGCTACACAGTGAGACCCTCTCAAAACAAAATAAAACAAAACAAACTGTAAAATGTGAAGTAAATAAACTGCTGTGCTAGCATTTTGTTTATGCCTTGTGACTTTGCAACGTGAAACATTCTTCGGTCTAATACATTATAATTCTTAAAACTGTAACCTAAATATTGTTAATATCTTTAAAAATATTTAAAAAATATTTTTGTTTTTATAATTCTGTTTTATTTTTATGATAAAGCCATAATCAATATCTTCCTACCATTTATTTGTCCACAGGTTTTGGACTTTGTAATGGCTTTATTTCTAGGTGGCTTCCCTACTATCAACTTTAATAATGAATGCTTCTTATGCTATTTTTTAATTGTACAAAGACCAGAATAGCGTACTTACTTGCTTTCAAGTTTTATAGTGATGAGAACACAGGGATTAGAAAGTAGACATATGATGTCACATACACTCATGTTTGCTTGTTTATTTGATATGGTTTCATAGTCTGTGTCTGTCTTGAGCTCTCTGTGTAGCCTAGCTTGGTCTCTAATCTGTGTTCCTCCTATGAATCTGTGGATGTCGGGATTACAGATGGATGCCGTCACAGCCAACTTCCATTATTTTTACGTACTACATCTGATTGTCCCTGTGCCTTGTTGTTGTGAGACTTTTCCTGGGGAAACGTGAACAAATGTGTATTCACTCCAGGTAGGGCACTGACAAAAGACCAAATGAGTGATTCAAATGAATGGCAACCTAATGAACCAATGGATTTATTGGGGGTTGCTTGCAGGGCCATGGACAAATCCCATGCATTTGTACCACTGAAAAGCTCACCCCACATGGAGGACAACTAGCAAAGCATCCCTGGAGTTGTTTTGCTGTGGATGATTGATTGATAAATATAGTGCTGATTGGCCAGTGGCCAGGCAGGAAGTATAGGCGGGACAAGGAGAGAGGAGAATTCTGGGAAGTGGAAGGCTGAGGCAGAGAGATGCTGCCAGTCACCACCATGAGAAGCATGATGCAAGATTCTGGCAAGCCACGAGCCATGTGGCAAGGTATAGATTGATAGAAATGGGTTAATTTAAGATATTAGAACTAGATAGCAAGAAGCCTGCCACAGCCATACAGTTTATAAGTAATATAAGTCTCTGTGTGTTTGCTTGGGTCCCAGCGGCTGCAGGACTGGCAGGTGAGAGAGATTTGTCCTGACCGTGGGCCAGGCAGGACCAGGAAAACTTCAGCTACATTGTTTAATTTTTTTCTAAAATGCATTTAAATTTTTTACATTAAAAACGTGAAGATTTAGTTATTATTTGTATTTTATGTGTTTGAATGTTCTGCCTGCATGTATGTATGTGCAGTTTGTTTGCCTGGTAGCCACATAAGAAGGCACTGGATCTCCTGGAACTGGAGTTAAGTAAGGTTGTAAGCTGCCATGTGGATGCTGGTAATCGAACCTAGGTCCTCTGCAGGAACAACAGGTGCCCCTACTCGCTGAGCCATTGGTCCAGCTGGAATCCCCGGGCTTCTTGCATTAACTGAAGTCAGCTCCGTAGGAGCATCTCCTCTCCCATGCAGCTGTTGACTATGTCACAGGGGACCTGTGAGTTTTGCAACCTTCTGAGCTTGTTCCTAACCTTGTAAGTTTCCTTGGGGTTCTGAATCTTATGAGGCTCCATCCTCCTCCAGGAGGAACATCTATTAAATTTTTCCTTATTTTATCTCAAATAAAGATTTACAGAAATGATTATTTTAGACTGGCCCATCACCATCAGGTTTAGAAGACCCCTGTTGCACAGAACTCTGATTCCAAAAATTCTTATGTCATAGAGTTGGGCACAAATCCCCTGGTCCAATCGGTTTCCATCAGCTTGATGGCTAGGTTATAGAATGCATGGCAAGTTACTTTCAATAATTGTCTTTACTTTCCCCCCTTTTTTTGAAAAATACTTTGAATTTGGCATACAGTTTCTATTTCTTAAAAAGTGGAAGAAATTGGGCTGGATGGTAGTGATGCATTAATCCCAGCACTAGTGAGGCAGAGGCAGGCGGATCTCTGTGAGTTCAAGTATAGCCTGGTCTACAGAGCTAGTTCCAGGACAGCCAGGGCTATATAGGAAAACCCTGTCTTGAAAAACAAAACAAAACAAAAAAAGTGGAAGAAGTGATGTGACGTCTTCTGTATGGCCCATCTTTTTCTATTCAAACATGTAACCTAAGTAAATCAAAGATGCAGCTGTAGCTTCCCCTCTATCAAAAGGAGAGGCACACACACATAATGTCTTTCTCTATTCCGTGTTCTGCATAATTTCTTCATTACTGTCATGGATCATATTAGTTTTGCTATTCTGTTCTGAAATATATTTGGAAATCTTTGATGTGTGTGCACTATTATACAACTGAGTGTAGGCATCTGCATGGTCCAGCTTTTTATCCTTATTAATCTACAGGTTTTTGTAGAGTAAGAAATAGCTCTCTAGAACATAATGGTATGATTTTCAAGCCAGGTATGATAATGGGGTTAGGAAAACATGAATAGTGATTGGGAGTCCTTACTAAGAATCATCTAAAGTTATTATGATTATTACTTTGGTTTTTGGAGATATGATCTTCTGGAGACTGACCCTGATCTTCCTGCTTCCAATTCCCAAAATACTGGGATTTCAGATATGTTCCACCCTCCCCAGATTTAAGGTTTATAAGTGATGGACTTTGTGGCAAATTGTTATTTTCTTTTAGTTGTGCCCAGTTATGCACAGGCCCCCCAAAGACATTTTATTTTTAACTTTAAAGACCCACTCATAACATCTTACATTTATATAGAATATTATAAACTGAGAGGGTTTTTAGCCTACATTTCCTTATTGCATGGTCAGAAAGCTGTATGAGGCAGGAAGGGGAAATGGCATGAGTCTGTTTGAAAGATGAGGATGACAAGGTTGGCCTAGCATCTGAGACAGTAGTCCATCACTGAGTTGATTGTTTTTGACTCTTTTCCATGGTTTCCACACTCTCTCTTATAAAGAGAATGAGGCAGGGATGAAGAGAAGAAGAGAAATTTCTAACAGTCAACCAGTATCATCTGGGTGCTTAATAGCCAATCTTTTTTAAATAAAAAAAATATTGTTACTAGATGTGTATGTATGCATGATGTGAATGTGAGTGTGAGTGTGTGTGTGTGTGTGTGTTTGTGTGTGCCCTCCTACCACAGCACAAGTGTGGCAGCAAGAGACAAGTTTGTGGAGCAGGTTTCTTCTTTCCCCCTTTATGTGTGTTCTGGGGATTGAATTCAAAGTGCCCGGCTGCTACAGGAGACACCTTTACCCACAGAGCCATCTTGCTGGTCCATAAAGTTTCAATGTTTAATTGTTTTGCATATTGTGATTACAAAACAGTATTTTAAGTTCATTTCCTCTATGTTAAAAAGATTCATATATCTACTTTATGTTTGAAGAAATTAGAGAAAAACAATGAAGTTGTATTAGGAAAGTCAATTGGCTAATGACAAAGTAGGGTAGTTGCTGAAATATTTAGCAAAAAGGAATTACTCCCTTTACTCAGAGCAGATTTTAAAATTTACTCATTTCCCCCCCATAGTTTTAAAGCAATTTTTTTAAATTATTTCTCACCTAAATTGATTAATTATAATTAGTTCTATAAATGAATGTAAGTTTTTTTTTAAAGTTCTATTTATCTATTTTTAGTTGTCTTGGCCAGTATGGTTTTGAAATTTTTTTCTTTAAGAAAATATTCTAGACATTTACTTAGAAAAGAATTAAACACAAAATACAGCAAAAACTCCATTCAAAAAAGACTTACCCTTAAGGCACTTGACATGTTTTATTTATAATCACCTTTTAGGGTTAAAGTTTTTTTTTGAATGGAGTTTTTGCTGTATTTGGTGTTTGGTTTTGTGTGTGCTGTGGCTCGTGTGCTCGATTCGGTGGAGAAAGAAGAATGATCAAAAATTTTGAGTCCTTATATTTCTGATGGATTTATTCTTTATTCTTTTATTATTATTATTTCTACCTTTGTGCACTCAGGAATGTGCTGCAGCACAAAGATTGGCTGTGGGCAATAAGGATAATATAGTTTGTTGCGTGATACGAAATAGAAAAGTCCCGAAGTGTAAACTGATTTTATCCTAGGACCCATTTCATGTTTCAGCAAAACTTATTGGCTGAGAAATTTAGCTTATGAATCACTTTTAGCTAGCTTCTGAAATAAGTAAGGCTTTTTTTAGACGCGTCCTTGCTGTGAGTGCTTATGGGAATGACGTCTTGGCTCTTTGAACCTTCCTGAATTTCCTGACTGTTGTTTGGGGACATACTAAGAAAAGATTAAAAATGAAGAAACAAATCTTTCAAGGCAGTTGTGCTTAATTTTAAGGTATAATAAAAATGTGTCTTGGGAATTTGAACATTTTGTCCCCAGTTGGTAGCTGTTTGGGGAGGTTGAGATGGTGTAGCCTTGCTAAAGGAAGTACGTCACTGGGGGCGGGCTTTGGGATGAAAAGCCTCTTGCTGCTGGTAGTTTGCTTTTTCTCTGCTTTATGCTTATGGTTCAAGATGTGAGCTCTCAGCTTCCTATTCTTGTTGCCATACCTTTCCACCATGGACTCCTGTTCCTCTGGAACCATGAGCTCCCCCAAAATCTTTCTTTTGTGAGTTGCTTTGGTCACCATATTTTAATCACAGCAATAGAAAACTAATTAATATACCTCACATAGTACCTGGCATGACTTGATGTTACAAAAATACTAATTTCTGTCAATTATGTAATCATGCTTAATTCTTTTATAAAGTAGTGTATACACTGATAGAATATTTAAATTCTAAAAATCCATATGTATTGTTTTTATTACGCTTGTTTCAAAAAGATTTTTAGAATCAGTGGGTTAAGAAGTCTTTCTTCTCGAAATTCTTTTTTAAGAAATTATTCCTAATTAACTCTGCCTTCTCATCTGTGCAGACTGATTTTCTGAGCTACCCATGCTCATTAGCCATGCATCCAGATAAAGCTGTGTGTGCATGCCAGACATTCCACATACCCAGCAAACGGGGTGGGATCCTGAATGGGCAGGCCAAGTCTCTGCAGGCTGAAACTTGTTGGGAGACACAAAGCCTCCAGATGGTATATCCTGAGAGAACTGCAAAATCAAATATGCATTTCTTATGCTTCCACAGCTAGAAGAGTTGATATCAAAATACTGACAGAGACCAATTCTATCAGGAGAGGATAAAACATTTCTGAACAGCTTTGCAATGCATGATTGAGTTTTGTTGCATGATTTTGTACTGCAGTAAAACTAAATGAAAGGAGGGGTGGTTTGAGATAAGGGGTGGGGTGGAAAATGTGTTTGAGAGAGAAGAGCATTTGATATGATCAAGTAAAACCCATTGATCATATCAGTCCTTGTTACAAAAGAACATTCACTGTAGTTGAACTAACCCATGCTTTATTTTGAAAATGGTTTCCAGCTTTCTTCCCTTTCCTTCTGCTTACATTGCATGAATGACAGCTTTAACCTGACCATAAAACAAGCACCCCCTTTCTCTGCACCTCCAATGCTCCTTGTTTGGATAGTGTGTGTGTGTGTGTGTGTGTGTGTGTGTGAGTGAGTGTATGTGTGTGTGTGTGTATGTATAAGTGAGGGATTTAATTTATTTCTTTTCCCTCTCCATTAAATCTGATTCTGGTGATATTGCATCTAAATGACCTCAGACTCTTGAGGATAAATGTGGGATTTAGAAAAGGTAAGAGGAGTAATTAAGAGGCTATAGCACCATTGTCTGTGTTACATTCTAAAATTAGTACTTAATACCTTGGAACAGAGAGACACCACTTTAAAGAACTGGTTCTCAACAGAGATTGATTATTTTCCTGTAGAGGAGGATATTTGGCAATGCCTGGAGATGTTTTTGTTGGCATACCTGTTCTTACCTGTTCTTTCCTCACAAGCCTCTTCTTTTATTCTACCACCCCAAGCCAATCTCTTTTTTTTTTTTTGCTTAATCTTATTGCAGTGAACTATGTCAAAACCATGAAATAAAAAAAGATCATGTATTATAATGTAAATATTACTAACAAGGAATGCAAGAGAATGTGTGTAGAACTGGCACCGGGTGGTAGAACTCAGCGATACTGCCAAAGACTCTTCAGGACACAGAATGGATCCTACAACATCTTTCTAATGCAAAATGTCGATAGTGCTGAAGTGGAGAAGTCCTGTTGATTTTCAAGATAATAAAACTTTACTACAAAGACCTGGGTGTGTTACTATACCACTTTTAAAGTGTTTTGGTTCTAATAATAAAGTTTAGAATTGTTTAAAGACAAAGTTTGGAAATACCTATGCAAATAAGGTATCTCAGTATATAATCTCCATTCTGTTAAGTCTCAAACCCTGAGACACATGGCTGAGGTGCCCATTTAACAAATCAGAGTGGACTTGGCCTCCAGGTCCCAGGGGTTGAGATGTAACACATTCATTCATTTCATGGCAATGCATTAGGATAAAAATATCTTTTGTACTCTAAGGGCCTGGAACTTTTGCTGGATCTCACAACCAAAGTTAATAATATCCTTTGAGGTCACTTAAGACTTCAGACTGCTATCCTACTGTGTACTCAGGCTGTTTGTTTAACATGCCTTTAAAAGAGCAATGTAAAAACCAGCCTTGCTTGCCTTGATTTCCCATGTAATGAACTTTTATACCCAAAGGTAGTGTATAGCTGTAATATTATGTTATGTACTCTTCCATGTGTGTTTTCATGTATATCATTTTCTGGAAACAGCAAATAGCCTGAAAGTAGTCTTATAAAATGAACAGACATCATAAATGTTGAATGCAACATACGGATATTGCTTGATAAACAATGATAATTGTAGTACTACTTGTTATATTGAGAGTCTGCTTTAATCCCTTGTAAAACATTGTTAAAGATTTCTGTAAAGTGTCTCTCATTCCTTCCCCATGGGATGTTTTCTGTGCTACCCAGTAAATACAGAGGAAGGTCCTTTGTTTGGGACACACCCACCCACAGACCCATAGGACAGACACACACAGGCACACAGGGACAGACACAGATACAGGGATATTTACAAGATAGCCTTCTTCAGGCAGGCACAGAATCAGACTCATACAACAGACAGAAAGGACAGAAGACTCAGGGAGTGTGAAGTAGAGAGTTCAAGTCTGGACTGGCTCTTGGTTAAATGACACCAAAGGGAAGTAATTTGATTTTTTTCCTTAATGTGACATTGATGCATTATTGGTGACTCTGAGTTTATTAATGCATTTAAATCAACTACACATTTAAAAACATTTATTGAGTTGCCAGTGTGAGTCGGATCATGTTCTTGGAATCCTGTTCAGATCATGCTATACCCTACCCTACATTACTCCAAACTGTATGAAATAGTATTGTTTCAGGATGTGCCTTGCCCTAAGAAAGTCTGTTTTGCAATCAGCTTTTGACTCCATTTTGAAAGGGGAGGATTGTTGGGCTCCACATTGGACCTGAAACAACTCTGTTTTCTCAGCATCAACCATGTTGCACAGACTGAAAAATGATTTATTCCTGAAAGTAGAAAGGATGCTACTCTACAAATTTATCAGGGTGAATTGATAAAGTAGGGGCACATGGGTTTATTAAAATCATACGAGGAAAGCCAGATCCAAGGTGTCAGATCCAGGAATGAGTGTAACTCCCTCACATGTCCCCCATAAAGTGGTACCCTCAATGTCTAACAGTCAGATGATTGCTACCTGACATCTCCTGTGCATCAAAGATTGACAGCCTGAGAACTCCTTAGGTTCACTTGATTTCCTTCTATTGATTTGGCCTACTCAACTGTCATTTTCCTGTCTGTCTACCTGCTTGCCCATCTGGACCTAGACCTGCTGTTTCTGCTTTGGACTGGGTTCTGCCCTTTCGCCTCTGCAGGTGACTACATCTTCACTTTAAATCTTGACTCTCTCATGGCCTGACAGCAACAGATTCTTCCTTGACAGTGGGTTCATTATCTTATCAACACTGACTCTACTTGAATTTCGATCAGCCCACTTCTGAAACCTCTTGAACTCTACTGTAGCCTCTTTAACTTGTATTCATTCTTACACACACACACACACACACACACTATACTGCATGGTATGAGAATTAATAAGATTGGGATAAAATAACCGACATTTGATTCAGCCAGACTACCAAGGAAGGCAGGATTATACAGTGAATTGTTCTTGTCGAAACTGCCAGACCATTCAAATTTATTGATATTCAATAAATTCTGACACAGTGGAAAGATGCCCATGTGTATGTCTGTTTGTTTCTGGTACGTGCTCATGACAGGTCCAATATGAGTTATGATGTGGTGCTTCCACATGTACGTATAGATTCTCCATATGTAGCTTAATGAGGTTGTTCCAAATTTCTATCCACAAACCAAGCCCGTACAAACTGAGAGTCTGCTAGTAGATTCATTGCAAGCTGCTGAGTCATTTCTGAGACCTGGGCAGACCAAAGTTTTATTGTCTTTGCTGTTCTTTAGATATCTATATCAGGTGCAAATTCATCATCCAGATACTATGCTCAGAGTTGGACCTTTGTTGAGAGTTTCCCATCAATAGGAACACAACCTTGCTTTCAAAGCATTGCATGGTGAGACTTTAATTCTCAAACAGGGTAAACACAGTAGTCCACAGGATATTACTTAAACACTAGAGATTAATTTGGGGCATGATCTGGCTTTGCCCTGGAAGATGACGGGAGAACATGTATGGGAGATGGAACACTTAGTGTGGGATATGATAAAATAGAGTCAAATGTCATTTAGACAAAGCTGATACTAGACCTAGAAATGTGTATTCTTGAAAATGAACTATAAAATTTGTTCCTAAGATATGAATGGATTGAGAAAAGATATCAGGCAAAAAAAAGTCTCAAGCACTCTTGCTGAAGGATGATAAGACCTTATGTTGGATTGGACCTGATAGAGATTGTTGGTGATCTTATTTAGCACAGTTTTATGAAATGGTGGCAGTCTAGTTAGGTCAGGCTTATGAAAGGTAGTGAGAAAATGGAGAGGAGGACTCTAGGTATCATGTTAAGTGTTTTGTTGGCCAAGCAAGCAGGGAAATAAGGTTGTGGCTGTAAAGGTGTTATGAACAAAAGAACAATTTTCCACCTACCCCTTCATCCATCCATTATTTTATTATGTGCAATCATCCAACTGAAAGATAGAAGGTTATGTAACACACCAAGTCCTTGAACAATTCATAGAGAGTGGCAAAGCACGCAGAAATGGAACAGCTAATTTATTAGAACAGAAAGAAAGAATTACCAGGTAGGAAGATATTTTCAAGGTAGGAGAATAAGGGAGTATTCATCCAATTTCTTTTGTATGTCCAGTGAATTACATTAGGTTTTCAGAGGACAGTGAGAATGCTGGCCAGAAATGTTGTGGACTTAAGAAGGCAGAAAGGACATAAAGTAGTAATTTGGATGTTAGGAAACAGACAAGGAGAGTTTGTGCAGTACCCATCAGTGTTGAGGTCTATTTGAGATACAATTCTAAATGCAGAAAAGGAATTGCTAGCATGCTGTGTGTTTTACTTCAGTCACATACAGCTGCTTTGAAGTTAGATCCAGCATATACTGAATCTTTTATGGAAATAGAGTCAGACAGAAATCTGAATGCTACAGATAAGAAAGTATGGCCTATCAAAAGTGTAGAACGTAACCATGTTGTCCCCAGAGAGCAGCCTTTTATCAATGGCATCATGCATAATTGTTGGCACATGGTGGTACAAAACTGCAGATGGATTTATAGTTGGCTTCATTATTGATTTCGTTTCTTTTATTGAAAACAGATTCTTTTCCAGTACAATATATCCTGATTATAGTTTCCCCTGTCTCTACTCTTTTCAGTCCCTCCTTCCTTCGCTCCTCTCAAGATCCATTCCCTTCTGTCTCTCATTACAAAAGAACAGACTTCTTTTTTTCAAAAGAACAGACTTCTAAGAGATAACAACCATACATGAAAAAATAAAATATTGTAAGATAAAGCAAAAATTATCATATCAGTGTTAGACATGGCAACCCAACAGGAGGAAGATAATTCCAAGAGCAGGCACAAAAGCCAGAGACCCATTCATTCTCACCATCGAGAGTACCATAAAAACCACTAAGCTCAAAATTATAATATATACACAGAGGACCTGATGGAGACTCACATGGGTCCTATGCTTGCTGCTTCAGTCTCTATAAGCTCATATGCACTGTGCTTAGTTAATTCTGAGGGCCATGTTTTCCTGGTATCCTCCTTCCTCTCTGGCTCTTATAATCTTTCTGCCTCCTCTTCTGTGGGATTCCCTGAGATCAGGGAGGGATTTGATGGAGACCTCTAATTTAGACTCTCTCTCCCCATAGTGTCTGTCTGTGGGTCTCTACATCTGTTCCCATCTGCTATTGGAGGAAGTCTCTCTTATGATTACTGGATAAGGCACTGATCTATGGGTTTAGCAGAATCTCATTAGATATAATTTTATTGATTACTCTTTTAGACCAGTAGAGTTTGGTTTTACCCTAGGTCTCTGGGCTATCTAGTCTCTGGTTCTTGGTTACCCAAGCAGTGTCAGGTATGAGTTCCTTCTCATGGAGTGGTCCTTAAATCAAATAAATCAATGGTTGGCTACTTCTACCAGTTCTCTGCCTACATTGCCCTAGCATATTTTGCAGGTAGGACAGATTGTAGGTCAAAGGTTTGTTGGCTGGGTTTGTGTCCATGTTTTTCTTTTGGTAGTCTGAAGAGTACCTTCCTGCACCAAACACTAGAATGTAGGTGTGAAGGCTCCATGTAGATACCAGATCAACTTCTCCATGCTCAATGAGTTGTTGGATGTTGTCCTTGGCAATGGGGCATGTACTATCAGTTTGCATAGAGAAACCCTTTGTCTTATCAACAGCCTAAGTTGTTTGGGGATTTCCATGGGACCTCCTTGGCCAACAACTCAACTGAATGCAACCCAGTCCCAACACTGGAAAACTTACCTGCCTACAAGAGATGGCCAGTTGAAACTCTGTATCCCCCACATTACAAAGAGTCCTTGTTAGAATCACCTTCATATATTTCAGGAACTTTCCACTGCATTAAGTTTCCACACCACCCCCAAATGACCCAACCAATTATAGCTGTCTCTTTCTGCACTCTCTCCCTCCACCCCATTTTTTCCCTACCTGATCCCCCATACTGTACTACTGTCCTCACCCTCACCAATCTGCCCATAAAATCTATTCTGCTTTTCCCTCTCAGAGAGATCCTTATGTCCCCCTTGGATCCCTCCTCTTTACTTAATCTCTCTGGGTCTACAGATTGTACCTTGGTTATTATTTACTTAACAGTTAATATCCACTTATAAGTGAATACATACCATATATATCTTTCTGGGTATGGGTTACCTCACTTAGGATGATTTTTTTCTAGTTCTGTCCATTTGCCTGCAAATTTCATGATGTCTTAAAAAAAGCAAGCAAGCAAGCAAACAAACAAAAACTGCACAATACTCCATTGTGTAAATGTATCACATTTTCTTATTTTCTTTATCTATCCTTTTGTTGTGGGACATCTAGGTTGTTTCCAGTTTCTGGCTATTATGAATAAAGCTGAAATGAATATGGTTGAACAAGTATTCTTGTGGTAGGATGGAACATCATTTGGATATATGCCCAAGAATGGTATAGCTGGATCTTGAAGTAGATCGATTCTAACTTTCTGAGGAACCACTATATTGATTTACATAATGGCGGTGCAAGTTTGCACTCCCACTAGCAATTGATGAGTGTTCCCCTTATTCCATATCCTCTCCAGCATGAGATGTCACTTGTGTTATTGATCTTAGCCGTTCTGAAAGGTGTAAGATGGAATCTTAAAGTAGTTTTGATTTTCATTTCCCTGATGGCTATGGATGTTGAACATTTCCTTAAGTGTTTCTTAGCTATTTGTGTTTCCTTTAAAGATAATTCTGTTTTCACGTGTACCCTATTTTTAAATTGGATTGTTTGGTTTTTTGATATCTAGTTTCTCGACTTCTTTAGATTTTGGATATTAATCTTCTATCAGATGTAGAGTTGGTAAAAGTCTTTTCTGATTCTGTAGGCTGCTGCTTTGTCTGATTGATGATGTCCTTTGCCTTACAGAAGCTTTTCAGTTTCATAAGGTACCATTTATTAATTGTTGATCTTAGTGCCTAACTATTGATGCTCTGTTCAGAAATACATCTCCAGTGCCAATGCATTTAAAGCTGTTTCCACTGTCTCCTCTACTAGGTTCAGTGTATCTGGTTTTATGTTGAGGTCTTTGATATACTTGGACTTGATTTTGTGTGGGGGTAATAGATCTATTTGCATTCTTCTACATGCTGACATCCAGTTTGACCAGCACAATTTGCTGAAGATTCTGTCTTTTTTTCAGTGTGGATTTCTGGCTTCTTTATCAAAAGTCAGGTGTCTATATGTGTTTGGATTTATGTCTGCATCTTCAATTTGATTCCATTGACCAACCTGTTGTTTTATGCCAATACCATGCAGTTTTTGTTACAATAGCTCTGTAGTACAACTTGAAATCAGGGATGGTGACACCTCCTGCAGTTCTTTTATTGTTCAGGATTGTTCTAGCTATCCTGGTTTTTTTTTTTTTTT
>CABHPH010132469.1:27399-40464 GCA_902168325.1 Peromyscus nudipes | reverse complement strand
TGTGTGTGTGTGTGTGTGTGTGTGTGTGTGTGTGTGTGTGTGTGTGTTTCATGCTGGTGTACCTGATGATGGTTCAGTTGAACCCACACAAAAGATCCTGAAGGAAAATACAGTTTTTCTCTAGAATACGACCTGCCTGACCTGTCTGCATGCTACAAGGTAACATGGGAACACCTTGAAATGTTTCGGCATCGTTAATGAGATAGTACTCATTACTATCTGGAGAGTCCCAGCAATTCTGAGTAGTCCAGTCTTCATGGAACTGAAGCCTCTTTAGAAGCTGCTACAACTGCTACTTGGGCTGTGGGTGGGCCAGACCTCAGCCCTCTTCTCAGTGCCCCTTTATTTGGGGTCTGTGTGGTGCAGGGTGTCGTGTTGATTCAGTACTATCTCATGCTACAGTCTGTGACTGAACACTAATTTAGGCACACATGTTTGCCTGCTCTCTAGTGCCTAGTGATACACTAGCATACTCTAGGTTCAGAGAAAACGGACGGGAAAGAAGTCTCTCCTTAACCCAAGCATTTCCTGGACACAATACCATTTGATGTTGTTCACATGTGAAATTTAAAAGATCCTGTCACCCAGTGTTGGCAGCACTTGGGAGGTAGAGGCAGGTGGATCTCTGTGAGCTTGAGGCCAGCCTGGTCTACAGAGTGAGTTCCAGGACAGCCAGAAATACAGAGAAACCCTGTCTCAAAAAACAAAAAAACAAAGATCTTGTCAACCAAATTTTGCCTTTAATTGGTTGTCTTCAAGTCTCTTTTTTTTCCCCCTTTTTTCTTTTTTCCCCCCTCAAGATAAAGTCTTGTCATGTAACCCCAGCCTTTAATCTCAGCACTCAGGAAACAGAGGTAGGCAGATCTCTGTGAGTTCTAGGCCAGCAGGGGCTACATGGTGATATCCTGCCTCAGAACAACCAACCAACCTGAAAAAACAAAAGGCCAAGATGGCTTAGTGAGTAAAGGAGCTTGCAGCCAAGCCTGATGACCTTGATTCCTGGGACCCACATGGAAGGAGAGAAGAGACTCTTGAAAGTCCTCTGACACAGGGACTTTCACGTGCACAAAAACATCCACACAAAACAAGGGCCAGAGAGATGCCTCAATGTCTACAAACACTTGGTTGTACAGAGGACCCTGATGCCATTTCCAGCATCCACACAGGAGCTCACAACCCTCTGTACCTAATTCTAGTTCCATGTGATCTGACTACCTCTTCTGACATCTGTGGGAACCAGGCATACATGTGGGGGGTGTGTATGTGTAGGCATATGTACACATATGCAGCCAAAATCACTCAATACCCATAAAAATAAATCTAATAAGCCAAGTGGTGTTAGCCCATACCTTTAATTCTAGCACTCAGGAGGCAGAGATAGGTGGATCTCTGTGAGGTCAAAGCCAGCCTAGTCTATAGAGCAAGTTGTAGGATAGCCAGGGCCACACTGAAACAATGTCTTGAAAAACAAACTCCACACACCATTAAGGGCCAGTGTGATAGATCACACCTTTAACCCCAGCATTATAAGTCTGAAATCAACCTGATCTACGAGTTCCATGCCAACCAGGGCTAAGCAGTGAGACCCAGTCTCAAAAATAAATAAATACACATTAGATAAAACAAGAGCTGGGGACTGGAGAGATGGCTCAGTGGTTAAGAGCACTGACTGCTCTTTCAGAGGTCCTAAGTTCAATTCCCAGCACCCACATGGTGGCTCACAACCATCTGTAATGACATCTGGCGCCCTCTTCTGGCCTGCAGGGATACGTGCAGGCAGAACACGGTATACATAATAAATAAATCTTTAAAAAAAAAAAAAAAAAGCTGGGCAGGATATCTAGTAGAGAAACCCCGAGGATCCCTGACTCCCACAGGTAGTGGCACTTTGGCAGGAACAATAAGTAGTGACTAGTAATTCCCTCCAACATCGAAACAGCCAAAGGAGGCAGAGCTGTAGTCCTCTGGGGGATGGGAGAGGTGGTATGAGTGCCACAGGGCCTCCCAAGCCTGTCCTCACCGGAGCCTGCCTCACTGCAACTGTTTGCTTTTGAGACATTCCTCCCTGGTGACAGTGAAGAGAAAGGGCTTGGGAACTGGGTGGTCCAGTCTAATTCCGAGTGCTAATTCCACAGCACATTTCTTTCTTTTTTTTCTTTCCTTTTTTTGTTTTTTGTTTTTTGTTTGAGACAGGGTTTCTCTGTGTAGCTTTGGAGCCTTTCCTGGAACTCACTCTGTAGACCAGGCTGGCCTCAAACTCACAGAGATCCACCTGCCTCTGCCTCCCTAGTGCTGGGATTAAAGACGAGTGCCACCACCGCCTGGCTTAGCACAGTTGCTTTTAACTGACTTGTTAGTATGTAAATGGAGAGAGACAATGGATACAGCCCAGGAATGATGTAAAGATGGAATATATAATGGATTTCATGTGTTTCCCACATCACCTGACTGCAGCAAATAGTCCAACAAACATTAGCTATGGCAACTATCTGCAAACTCACATAAATTCTGGTTCTATTTTTCCATTGTTGGGGATCAAACTCAGGGCCTTATATGTCCTAGGTAAGCACTCTATCATTGAACTACATCCCCAACCACAAACTTCTGATTTAAAAGCCAGGCATTGAAGTGTATGATGGTCATTTTAGCATTAGGGAGGCTGAGGAAGGCCACACTCAGCTCTTTTTTTTTTTTTCCTTTTTTTTTTTTGATTTATTTATTATGCATACAGTGTCCTGTCTGCACATATCCCTGCAGGCCAGAAGAGGGCACCAGATCTCATTACAGATGGTTGTGAGCCACCATGTGGTTGCTGGGAATTGAACTCAGGACCTTTGGAAGAACAAGCAGTGCTCTTAACCACTGAGCCATCTCTCCAGCCCTTTTTTTCCTTTTTGAGATGGAGTTTCTCTGTGTAGCCTTGGCTGTCCTGGAACTCACTCTGTAGACCAGGCTTCCTCCAATTTAGAGATCTCCCTGTCTCTGCCTCTGCCTCTACGATTAAAGGTGTGTGTGACCCTCCCACCCCCCCCCACACACACACACACGTGCACATACACATTTGAGACAGGGTTTCACTATGTGGCCTTTGATGACCTAGAACTTACATGTGGACCAAGCTGGCTTTTATGTAGACCTGCCCCTGCCTCCCAAGTGCTGGCATTAAAGGTGTGTACCACCACACCCAGCTGTAATGAATGTGTAAATTGTTCCAGTATAATAAAAACTCCTGAGTCAGAAATTGAGATAAAGACCTATAAGTCCAATGACAGTGGAGAGTCATTTTCCCTGAACCACCAGCCCCTGGAATCCCCCAGAAATCCTCTCTTCTGTCTTCCTGTCCTCTCTAGCAGACCTCCTCAGCCTTCCAAGAACTCCATGACTAATCCCAGTCAGCCAGTCGCTGACTCATCCTTTGATTCAAGGTTACTTTACTGGCACAGTGGATTGACTGTACGAACAATACTCCCTCAGATTTCCCCCTTTTTGTCTAAATAAAAAGGAAAGGTTTTAGCTCTTAACATAGTAAAACTATATACAGTAAGAACAATTATCAAGTAAGAAATACATTCACAATATCCAGTCCATTTGTATTTGGCAAATTCAGAGAAAATATCTTATCTTGGTGAGTCCAAAGTTTGTACCTGATTTACTCGTATCATAACTAAGGAAAACTGCAACTATAACTGTCTAATCTTCAACCCATCAGAGACCTGAGAAGGATATAATACTACCTGAATAAACAGGAAGTGAAGAGCAAGCAACTTCCAAAACTAAGAAACAACAGAGACATCTGGCTGTCTTGACAGTCACCCCAGGGTTCCTTTACAGCATTGAAGCATCCATCTCCTGTGAAGAAGGAAGGACTGTCCTACCTTCTCTTGGCAAAGTTCGGCATGTGCCTTCTTTTGTGTCCTGCTTGTCCAGTTTGGACAGCCCACTGGCAGCAGTCCAAGGCAAGGACAGTTTCTTTGTCCAGTGCCTAACTTCGCCACAAGTGAAACTATATGGAAGTTTTTCAGTGCCTGTCATCTTTTGGAGTAAATTAGTGCTGCCAGGAGCAGACATGTCTCGCTGTCATGAAAATCTGTATGTTATTAAAATGCCATATTCTGTAGGTCTCTGAAGTGTTTGAAGACCATCTATCTATTTAAAATATCTCTGATTGACCTTGAAAACATACCTAACATGACTATAAGTTTGTTATAGATGACTAACTACTAACCTATATTTTATTATTCAAAGTAGCTTTCAAGGACTAGAACTTTACATTTTAAATGAGCTGCATAGGTACAATACCTTAAACAAGAAATAGAAACATAATACAGTATAACAAAAGTAACCTTAAGTTTATATCCATATACAAAAATACCTTAAACAAGAGTAGAAACATATATACAGTATAACAAAAAGCACCCTAAATTTGTCTCAGTATAAAAAAAATCCATACCAATGCCAAACATTTGACACTAGTAGTTGCTTTTTTAGTTTGATAGTAGATTCAATAATCTACCCTTTTTTACTATAATTTCTATATCCACCCCTTTTTCTTTTCAGAACCAGATCCCTGAATCTAATCTCCTTTGTTTAGTTTCCTCCCTAACCATGGCCAATAACAGCTTCTGACCAACCCCTCCTCCCCCCCCCCCCCAAACAATGACAAACATCCATCGAATGACCAAAAACCACCCACCTCACCTCTTGGGAATGTGGGCATTGTGTTCTTAAAATTACTTCCTGCTGTCTGGAAGTGACAGCATCTTTTGGGGACCCTGAAAAAAATGAGATAAAGATCAAGTCCTGGGAGAACTAGCTGTTATCCAGTCTTGGTATCATGGGAAAGTATGAGGCTTATCTGAAGTCCTGACTGGAGTAATCTACAAGGCTGGACTGTCTTAGCTAACTGTTTTGAAGCTGTCCTGAGCAGTTTGCAGTCCATAGCTGATCTATGGGTGGTGTTTGTCAGCTTAGTTAGTGTTACCACAATCCAGGTAGATTCATCATTGTGGTGCTCCAACATCCTTTTGGAGACTTCAAAGGTCGCTGTTAGAAATGGTAATGGCTGCAACCCACAGATCCAGGGAGGCTACCTAGCAGGGGGGACCCTAGGATGACTGTGGCTTACAATAAGTTTTGGTTTTGCCCAATCATTGGGCAAGCTTTAGTGAAACATTTCACTATTAGGGTAAGAATTTGTACTGTATCAAGCTGGTGAAAGAAACTGCTGGCCGTACTTTCAGGAGGGAAAGAAAAAAAAAAGAATGGTCATGGTTCACTGCAGGAAACTTAAACATTGTGAATGTCATATGCAGCAGATATTGGATAGGTTAAAGGAACACAATCTATTAAATACATTGGGGTATACAAACTTAGTTCCTAGTTACCTGCTTTAGACCCAAAATATTATCAAATCAGTGGCAATAGAATAATAGTCCCTAGTTTTGGTTTTTCTTCTATCCCACACCAGGTGGCTTTTTTGACATGAAGGAGAGATCTTGGATTTTTCCTTTAACAAGCATGCTTCGGTTTAGAGAAAGAGTGAGCCATGCTCTAATTCCACTGCCAGCCTTAATTCCTAATTGGGACCACAAAAAGACCATTTGCCTTATATGTCTGTAGAAAACAGTAGAGACAAACATTTGGGAAGATGTATGAGATTTTATCCTATTGGAAGTACATTGTACCATTAGGCTAATTTGCTTTTTCTTGGGACATTTTCTCAAAACCAAAGGTTTAATTAATATCTGTCTAACTTCTGGATCTGATATTCTATTTACAGCTGAAGTCAATCTGTGTAAAAAAAAAAAAAAAAAAGAAAAGAAAATCAGTTAAGGCTTCCTTTGGGCCTTGTAAAATTTTAGCAAATGACCCAGTCCTATTTCCTGATTCTTCAACCATGTCTCAAGCATTCAAAGCTGCTATATGACATCGCACCAAGGTGTAATCATCATCTAAATCGTCTTTGCAAACCAGTGTAGTCGCCCTCATCTAGAAGCTGGTCTTGAGAAATTTCCATACCTCTAGCCCCGTTTTGCTGTTTTATGGCTCTCCACCATGTTTTCCATTGTAACTGAGGACCAGCTTCCAGTACTGCTGTTAATCTTGTGTAGTAATTCTGTTTCTAGTTGCCCATGATTTTAACATCTTCTTTACAAAGGGTGAATGTATAATATGAAACAACCGCTTCCTTAAATCTCTTCAAATCTAACATTTCTTTCTTTTTTACTATATCCAAAAAATGTGTTTTTTTTTTATTCTATGTGTTTTTCTTTTTTTCTTTCTTTCTTTTTTGGTTTTTCAAGACAGTTTCTCCATGTAATTTTGGTGTCTGTCCTAGATCTCGCTCTGTAGACCAGGCTGGCCTCAAACTCAGAGAGATCCGCCTGGCTCTGCTTCCTGAGTGCTGGGATTAAAGGTGTGTACCACCACCGCCCGGCTCCAAAATGTGTTTATTGAGATGGTTCCCACTCATCTTGAATGAGGTGCTTTTCAGTGCTGCTTCTTCCTGAAGGAGCATCCTTCTGTCAGCCTTGCTTTTCTGCTTGTGGGCTGACAGAGGACAGTGGAGCAGCCAACACAAGACTACCGTCTGTGCGTGGCTAAAGACTGTGGTGATTTTACAGCACCTTGGGCATTTCACATCCATAAAGTAGGAATCGCAGCTCTGCACCAGGTGCTTTTCCTTGTGTTTCCTCTTCTCTTCTGGAGAGAGATAAAGGAGATCCTTTGTGAGAGGCATGTTCTAATAGGGAGGTTGTCACTGCCGGAAAGGCCAGATCTAACATTTCTACAGGATCCCAGGTAAGTTCTGTATAGCCTTGGGGTTACCTATCACCTGGTGGTCATTCTTGTAACTGGATAAATTAAGGTTGGTTTTCTTTTTTTTTTTTCTTTTTTTTCTTTCAAGACAGTTTCTCTGTGTAGTTTTGGTGCCTATCCTGGATATCTCACTCTGTAGACCAGGCTGGCCTTGAACTCACAGAGATCCACCTGGCCCTGCCTCCCGAGTGCTGGGATTAAAGGTGTGTGCCACCACTGCCCAGCTTAAGGTTGGTTTTCTGGTAACATTGGGCTGCTCCTCTAATGGTGTGGTAGGTTCTGCTCCTTTTATTTTGATTAGTAGGACTTTCTAAGGCTTGTATCTTATCAGTCAAATTATCATATTTGGCACAGTTATCAAACCACTTTTTTAAGGATAAAATATGAACTACTCAAGTGATGATAATTATGATCTACATTATGTCAATCCCAGCTAAGCTGTTTATCACCTCATTTATTTTTTCCATTTGCAAGCCATCCGTAGTAGCACCAAACAGGGTCCTAACTCCCTGCATTGTGATATGTTTTATTCTTAACCACCCCCCTTTTTTAACCTAAGTCCCCACTTAAAAATTCCCAAGCATCTTACCAGATCTGATGATGCTGACAGTATAGGCAGAGATATGCAGGGGTAATCAGCTGTAGTTCTGATGTTCGATTGTGTGATGGGGACTACCGTGGCTGCTCACACACTGTTAGGGGAGGGTGGTGAGCTGTCTGAAGAGCTAATATAAGGAATCTGGTAGGAGAAATGCACAGGGCTGGGACGCAGAGACAGTGGTAGCTGTTGCTGCTTAGCATGGCTGTGTAGAGGATGCCAGTGGTGCATGCCCAGTTCCTCAGCACATTGCAGTGGTGGTAACAGCAGTAAAAGTCTGAGCCTCAAGCAGGTCTCAAGGAAGCCACGATGGCCTGGTTTGGCAGCCCGGGGAGAGTTTCTGGAGGAGGACAGTGTCGTGGCAAGTGAGGTGGGGGAGAGGGTGGGGTATCTAATCCCAGCAACATTTTGGGGCCAGGGCCGTGCAACAGCTGAAGGATGCTGTAGAAAGACTGCAACAGAAGACCTCCAGACATGGAAAAACAATCATGGAGGGCCTATGGGGAGGGAGCCAAATCTGGCTGTGGCAGTGGCTGCGGCATGGAGAGTTTACCACCTTGGTGTGGTTTAATAATGCTCCATGTTGGGCGCCAGAAGTAATGAATACCTGAATTGTTCCAGTATAATGAAAACTTCAGTCAGAAATTGAAATAAAGACCTGTTAAATCTAAGGATAACAGAGAGTCAATTGGCTAACCCTCTCTGCACATTTTTCCTGAATCACCAGCACCTGAAATTCCCTGGAAATTCTCTCTTCTCCTTTCCTGTCTTCTCTAGCAGACCTCCTCAGTCCTCCAAGAACTCTATAGCTAATCCCAGTCATCCAATCACTGATTCCATCCTTTGATTCAAGGTGGATTTATGGGTTCAATGGAATGGCCATACATTTATCCCACAACACCCAGCTAAATATACTTTTGGGGGGGGGAGGGATGTGTTTCAAGACAGAGTTTCTCTGTGTAGCTCTGGGTGTCCTGGAACTCAATCTGTCATCCAGGCCTGAAACTCATACAGATCCATCTGTCTCTGCCTCCCTGAGTGCCGAGATTAAAGGCGTGTGCCACCACTGCTCGGCTAAATAGACTTTTTTAAGGGCAGTTCCACCCAAGTCTACCTAGTAAAAAGACACTTCATATTTCTCCAGAAGAAGTCACACAGCCCCTATTCCTCACTGTGCCTTAATTAGCTTTTTAGAGACAGTATTTCTACATAGAGCTACCTTGTGAGGAACTGGAGGTTAGGACTTCACCCCATGAATCTAGAAGAGGAGACAGTTCAGCCATAACCAGGGAGGACTGAAGGGAACTGCTGGTGGGTACACACTTTCTGGAAGTAGTGGCAGTCGATGCACAACTTTGAGACTATGCTAAAACTCCACTGAATTACCCGCTCTAACAGAATGAAATTTGCACTGAGGCCAGAAGTGACTTGGAGGAGCATGGATGAGTCAAGCCAGTGGGGCTGGCAGGGCCCTCTGCAGTTACTCTCAACTGCACAGCTCTAGTGGAGTCTAGAATTTAATATAGCTACTTTCTCTGTAAGACACCCCCCCCCCCAGTGCCTGGCATTAAATTCACTATTGTGCTGTCAGACCAAGGTTGGGATTAGAACTGGGGCTCTTAAAATTTTTCTTATTCAGTGTGTGTGCGTATGTAATGCGCTTGCACATGTGGAGGTCAGAGAACAATTTGTGGGAGTCTGTTCCGTCCTATCACGTGGATCCCAGGGATGGAGCTCAGGCTGTTCGGTTTAGTAGCAAATGCTATTACTGGCTGAGCCATCTCGTCAGCCCCTGGAATTAGGACACTTTTTATGGACCAAGCTGTGGCCCTCGGTTGTCATTTTGTCAGTGGGGTAGTGTCATCCTTTTCTCTCTAACACATAGTGTTCCTGAGTCCTGGTCAGCTGACTAGTCCTCGAGTTCTGTGACAGTCCTGTGAACTGGGTTCTGTTAACCTTTCTTCCTCAGGCCGGTAATTTGCCCAAATTTTCTGTGCTCACACAGCTAATACAGAAATGTAGCAAGCAGAGCCAGACCCGGTAGCCAGTGTACTGTGCTCTGCTGTGTGTGAGCCACTACACTGCTGTGAGAGTTTATCTTCGCCTTGTGGAATCAGGCCCAGAGAGCTGCATGAGTTAGTTGCTTAGGGAATTAGAAAGGAAGCAGGCACCAACTGTCTAAGGTGAAGTGTCAGGATCCATGTGTTCATGTGCCCGGGTAAGTGTCTAAGTGATGGGTAAATTGCAAGAATAAAACGGGGGGGGGGGCGGGGTGGGTAACGCTGAGAAGAAAAGTGGAGGTGAAGCCAGGTGGTGGTGGCCTTTAATCTCAGCACTTGGGAGGCTGAGGCAGGCAGATGTCTGTGAGTTCCAGAACAGCCAGGGCTACACAGAGAAACCCTGTTGAAAATCAAGAGGTGTCCATTAACTGAGTGTGATGTCCCATGCCTTTAGTATTAGCACTCTGGTGGCAGAGGCAGGTGGAGCTCTGAGTTCAAGGCCAGCCTGGACTACAAAGTGAGTTCCAGGAAAGCCAGGGCTACACAGAAAAACCCTGTCTCAAAAAATAAGAAAGGAAGAAAAGCACTGGGTGGTTGTAGTGCATGCCTTTAATCCAAGCACTCGGGAGGCAGAGGCAGATGGATCTCTGAGTTTGAGACCAGCCTGGACTACAGAGCAAGATGCAGGACAGCCAGGGCTACACAGCGAAACCCTGTCTTAAAAACAAAAACTGAAAAAAGGAAAAGCAGAAGTGAGAGGAAAAGGGAATAAGCAGGCTGGCCACTCACCCCTCCTCCCTGATGCCTGTGTGCCCTGCGTCCTGTCTGTGTCTTTCCTGCTGTCAGAACCCCTGTCCTGAGGCTTGCCCACATCCTGGCCAACAGACAGCCTTTGGCAAGGCTTCAGGAAAGTCTAACCTCCGGGGTCATCAAGGCTGGTGTCAGAAGTGTCCAAGGGGGCACCCGGACAGGTTCCCAGGTGGCAGAATGCCTGCGTCCCTGGAGGAGCCACCTCTCAGCTTTGGGTGGGTGCGGCAGAAACCCTCGTGACCTTGCTGCTGACATTCCTCAGAAGCCACGTGGTCCCAACTGGCAGGGACAGCTGCAGACAGGGGCTGAACCAGCCTTGTTCCCAGGGTGGCGCCCGTTGACCATCCAGGCCCTGCTCCGCTCCGGTGTTGCTTTTCCCTCCCAGCGTTCAGTGGGCAGCCGGTGCTGTGGAGTCAACACCATGAGGGTCTAGAGGCACCTAGGCAACCACGGTCTTCCCGAGTGGCCAGGCTGTGGGAGGATGGGGCAGGACCAGACAAAGCAACAGATCGAAAAAGGACTGCAGCTGTACCAGTCCAACCAGACAGAGAAGGCATTGCAGGTGTGGATGAAGGTGCTGGAGAAAGGCTCCGACCTCGTGGGCCGCTTCCGGGTGCTAGGCTGCCTGGTCACAGCTCACTCAGAGATGGGCCGCTACAAAGAGATGCTGAAGGTAGCTGTACCTTCCCAGGGTGTCATGGGAGGGCCCGGGTGCTGGGAACGGGCTGGGAACAGGCCTGGGTGGCTCCCAACTCCCAGGCTCCCCTGTAGCTTCCTGAGAATCCTCTATCTTAACAGACTAGTGCCTGGGTCTGAGGTTTTTCAGTCTGCGTGGAAGACCCCGAGACTTAGATGGATGGGTATCTTCAGATTCAGGTCTGTGGCCTTCAGCTTCAGTGTCTGAGCCTCTGAGCCTGAGATTCCCTGGCATCGGGGCCAGAGTCCAGGGATCTCAAGACCAGACCTCCAAGCCTAGGTTTTGGTCTGCTGCTTGCTACCTGGAGATACAGGCTCCATTTGAGGGTCTAGCTGGTCAGTGGTAGACTCCAGATCTGAGGCTGGGGGTGAAAGGGTGTTGTCTACAGGTCTGAGCTGTAGTTCAAGCTTATAGGCTGTGGCTGGAGCCCGGGAGGATGGATCTGAGATGGTGGAAGGTCTGAGTTTGAGCTTTGGGGCTGCTGCTCTGGCTGTGAGGTGGGGCTAGGTATGGTACCCCAGGGCGTACAGGTTGAGCCTTGGCTGAAGCTTGTCTGCCTACTACCCCGGGGTCAGTTCGCTGTGGTCCAGATTGACACTGCACGGGAGCTGGAGGACGCCGACTTCCTGCTGGAAAGCTACCTGAACCTGGCACGCAGCAATGAGAAACTGTGTGAGTTCCACAAAACCATCTCCTACTGCAAGACCTGCCTTGGCCTGCCTGGTACCAGGGCTGGTGCCCAGCTTGGGGGCCAGGTCAGCCTGAGCATGGGCAATGCTTTCCTGGGCCTCAGCCTCTTCCAGAAGGCCCTAGAGAGCTTTGAGAAGGCCCTGCGCTATGCCCACAACAATGATGACACCATGCTGGAGTGCCGTGTCTGCTGCAGCCTGGGCAGCTTCTACGCCCAGGTCAAGGTGGGCCTGGGCCCAAGCGGGGAGGACAGTGGGGGTTTGGGGCTTCCTGAGAGTTGGGGGGAGGGTTCTCACTGTTTATGATAACTATTCCCTGATTTCCTCTGGCCATAAGTAGTTCTTTTAAGACAATGCCATCAGCGTTAGCCAATCAGAGAATAGAACTATCAGACTTGCGGATCCTCCAAACGGTCCCTCAGATGGCATAGATTTTAAGGTGGCTGTTAAACCTGCCTGGGACCTTGTCAGCTTCACGTTCCCTTGGGTGGACGAGTGGTCCTTGGCACCGATGATGTAGCTGCTCACGGAGCATTTCTGCTGCATGTACAGGTCCCCAAACCCACTGGCATGCTTTATAGAGGCTGCGCATGCCTCCTCCAGGTTCAGCACAAGCCCCGAGAGCCTCCTAGAACCACTCATCTTGCTGGGCACTGCCCTCAGCCCTCCGCCCTCCTTTTAGATAGTGGTGTGGTGAATGAGACAGAGAGGACTCCAGGGAAGGTAGAGCCATTCACCTCCATCTCTCAGGTAACCTAGGAGACAGGGAAGCCCCTTGTAAGAACAAGGCATAGGCTGTGTTTTCTGTACGGTCTTCAGGAAGTCACCTACCTTCTCTGAACCCTAAGAGGTCTGTTTATAAATGAGGAAGAACAAGACTCACAGATGAGATGTAAAGGTTTATTTGTCTAATATTTATTGAAGGGGGTTGGAGAGATGGATCAGTGGTTAAAAGCGCTTGCTGCTCTTGAAGAGGACCCAGGTTTGGTTCCCAGCACTGATGTGGTGGCTCACAACTGCTTTTAACTACAGTCCCATGTCTCTCCTGACCTCTGCAGGCTGCTGCATGCACCTGCTGCACATACATACACTCAGACACACACACATACACACACACACATACACATATACACAATATCAAATAAATACTTTAAGAAATATTTACTGAGCCAGATGGTGGTGACACACGTCTTTAATCCCAGCACTTGGGAGGCAGAGGTAGGCAGTTCTCTGTGATATCCAGGACAGCCAGGGCTGTGCAGAGAAACTCCATCTTTAAAAAACCAAAAGGAATGCCGGGCGGTGGTGGCACATGCCTTTAATCCCAGCACTTGGGAGGCAGAGGCAGGAGGATCTCTGTGAGTTCGAGGCCAGCCTGGGCTAAAGAGGGAGTTCCAGGAAAGGTACAAAGCTACACAGAGAAACCCTGTCTTGAAAAATCAAAAAAAAAAA
>CABHPH010132469.1:420-27299 GCA_902168325.1 Peromyscus nudipes | reverse complement strand
AAAAAAAAAAAAAAAAAAAAAAAAAAGAAACCAAAACTTACTGAGGATCCACTCCATCCTAGGCACTGTTGGACTGTGTGTGTAGCAACAAAGACAATGGTAGGGTCTCTGTCTGGCAGCCCTGTTCTGTCTGGATGAGAATGGCAGTGAACACAATCAGGAAGGTGGTTATGCATCGTGTGAAGAAAGGTAGCCAACACCAGGATGTGGGGTAGTGGTGCCATTGTTAAGACAGGGATCAGCCGGGCGTTGGTGGCGCATGCCTTTAATCCCAGCACTCGGGAGGCAGAGCCAGGCGGATCTCTGTGAGTTCGAGGCCAGCCTGGGCTACCAAGTGAGTTCCAGGAAAGGCACAAAGCTACACAGAGAAACCCTGTCTCGAAAAACCAAAAAGAAAAAAAAAAAAAAAAAGGCAAGGGACAGAAAGGCTCAGTGAGTGATGGAGGAGGAGAGGGGTGAGCCATGCAGAAATCCCAGGAATGAGCATCAGCCCAAGCTCTGCCACAGAATGGCCAGAGGTGTGAGGTGGGAAGCCATGCAGAAGGGTGGTTGTGAACTTGCTGGCAGAGTCGGGGACCGAACACTTCCCATCACCAGGATTTTAGTGGGGAGGGGGTGACAATGGTCTCGTATGGCCCAGTGTAACACCCGGTCGTGCGGGATTTTTTTAAGATTAATTTTTATTTTGTGTGTGTGGATGTTTTGCCTACATGTGTGTCTGAGTACCACATGTGCCTTGCTTGTGGACACCAGAGGTCAGCATTGGATGCCCTGGAACTGGAGCTACAGATGGTTGTGAGCTGTCATGGGGTGCTGCAAATCAAAACTGGGTCCTCTGGAAGAGCAGCCAGTGCTCCTAACCACTAAGCCATGTCTCTAGCCCCAAGGTTTGGTGGAATTTTAACTCCTGGCACATGATAAATACTTTGTCCCCCAAAGTGATAAAATAATGTAAGAAAATATACTAACACAGTGAATTCCCATATACCCACCATTAGATGGACCAATTATTCATATTTTGCTACTTTTGGTTTATGCATTTTACTATTGTATTAGAAAATTACTGACATCAGACTGGGGATGTAGGGCTGTTGGCAGTCTTTTGTGGTGTTCACAAAGTTCACTTCACAGGACTGCATAAACTGAGTGTAGTAGCACATGCCTGTGATCCCAGCACTGAGGAGGCAGAAAAGGATCAGAAGTTGAAGATCATTCTTTTTTTTTTTTTAACTTTATTTTATGTGCTTTGGTGTGCAGGTGTCAGATCCCCTGGAACTGGAGTTACAGACAGTTGTAAACTGCCATGTGGGTGCTGGGAATGGAACCCAGATCCTCTGGAAAAGTAGCCAGTACTCTTAAACAGTGAGCTGTCTCTCCAGCCCCTTGAAGGTCATTTGTAACTGACAATGAGTTTGAAGATCTCATGGGGTACATGAGATCTGTCAGAGGGAGGGAGGGAAAATTGTTGACATGTCACTATTTTTATTTTACTTTTATTGTACTTTTTAGACTTCGTTTATTTCCTGTGTAAGAAAGAGTGTTTGCCTACGTATAAGTGCACTACATGTGTGTCTGGTGCCCCAGGAGGCCAGAGGAGGGTATCAGATTCCCTGGAACTGGAATTAAAGATGGTTGTGGGAGCTGGGATTCGAACCCAAGTCCTTTGCAAAAGCAGCAAGTATTCTAAACCACTGAGCCATCTCTCTCCTGCCCAGCATCTCATATTTGACCCTGAAATAGTTCTATATGAAATGTAGGTATCCTGGCAGTTGGGAGCCAAGGAATACCACAAAGTCACAAATAGAATTAAGAAAAGGAGGAGAGGCCGGGGGTGGTGGCGCACACGTTTAATCCCAGCACTCAGGAGGCAGAGCCAGTCAGATCTCTGAGTTCAAGGCCAGCCTGGTCTACAGAGTGAGATCCAGGACAGGACAGGCACCAAAACTACACAGAGAAACCTTGTCTCGAAAAACCAAAAAAAAAGGGGGGGGGTAAGAAAGGGGGTTAAATTTAGAGTTTCTATTGCTGTGAAGACACCATGACCACAGCAGCTTAAGGAAAACATTTAATTGGGGTGGCCCACTTACAGTTTCAGAGGTCCAGTCCATTATCCTCATGGTGGGGAGCGTGGCGTCATGCAGGCAGACATGGTGCTGCCTACATCTTGATATGCAGGCCACAGAAATTCAACTGAGACATTTGGCAGTATCCTGAGCATAGGAAACCTCAGAGCCCACCCCTACAGTGACACACTTCCTCCAACAAGGCCACACCCACTCCAACAAAGCCACACCTCCTCATAGTGCCAGTCCCTATGAGATTATGGTGGCCGGGTACATTCAAACTACCACAGGAACGTACTATCCAATTTTATATTGGACTGTCAGTGAGCCACTGGCCAGAGGCATCAAGCTGTATCTTACATTCTAGGAGATCCAGCTGGAGTTGTCAGATCTTGTCTTTTATGTGATAAATGATATAATGAAGTTTACCTGACTGGTAGACACAAAAGCAACAGTCCTCCCTGAGGAAGAAACAAAGACCACCTCTCTCTGTTGTTAGTAAATCTAATCCTCACCAATTTTGTAGCACTATGGCAGCCAGCGAGTACATTTGGCCCTGGAGGGTAAGGATGGTAAGCCACCCATTTAGGGGTCCTGGATGAACTAAGAAAAACTGATGGTAAATAGCTAGAGAAGTAGTCAGTCTCACTGACTACTCCAGTGGGGACACCAGCAGTTATACCCAGGACTGCTGTAGACTCTGTGATGGGAATCAGCCAGAGGTCTTCACTGGGTACCACCCCTAGTTTTGGAAAAAGGAAAACCAGGGGACAAATCCCAGGCCACCCTGAGCATGTAGGCAGCAATAAACTTGAGTTTTGTAGAGAATTGAGTCATTATAAATGTTTAGGCATAGGAGCTGGGTGGTAGTACTAAGGGTTAAGAAATTATTGTAGTCTGCAGAATCCAGTGTACCCACAAAGTATGTTCCTGAAGAGCTAAAGCAGTCTGTGATACTGAAGAGAGGTGTGGGAGAGTTAAGGGGTGATAGTGATATTCGGCTTAGAGCAATTAAAGAGAGGCAAGGTGAGAGAGTCTAATAAGACAATGGACGAGGCCACAAATGGTGGCGGTCAGTTTGACCCAGGAGGGACACACTACCACCGTTCTCCAAAGCAGTCAGGCAAAGCATTATTCAATAGCTGATATGCAGAGGTTGAGGTCTGAAACAAGAGATCCTGTGACAGTGAGGTAGGGTCAATATTGTCTAAAAGGGGTGATATTAGGGCTGTAAGGATCTCTGAGGAGCTTTGGACCACTTGTACCATGCCTATACCTAGGGTTTGAGAGAGTGGATGTGCATCCTCTGTTTTTTGATTGTGCCTGATGGGCAGCTGAGATAAATGATACAGTAAAGTTTACCAGTGACCTTATCTCCTATCTGGGGTGCCATGGATCATTAATTAGAATATAAGAGATTGGTCATTTTGCATAAAAGGTAGAACGCCTTCCTGAATATGCGTCACAGCTCCTACAGGATCAGTAAGGGCAGCCTCTGTAAGTCTCTGGCCAGTGTTGATAGTGATCTCTAGTTGGATCATAGAGAAAGCAAGCAGAGGGGACAGGTGTTTGGGAAGTCGGTTTTGGTGCTGTAGGGACAAGTATCTCCTTTGGTAACCTTCTGGTGAACCAGACAAGTGGTCTGGTTGAACTGTCAAGTACAAGTTTCCTACACTTTTGAAATCTTAATAAAACAATAGCATGGGGGAGGGGTGGGAAGAAATCTGAAACACTTTTTATTACTTTCAATCACTTTCTTATACCTTCAGAGCTTTCTTTAGCTTTTGTATCCTTAGGCTTGTATAGACTTTCGTAGACCCTCAAAACTTACTGAAGCTTTCACCAATAGCCTCTCCTGGGCTGTCTTAAGGAACTTCTGTCCTGCCACACAGTGCCAAGGCTCAGTTGCTCTTGATGACTCCTGCATGTCTTTTTAAGACTAATACCACCTTGGTGACATTACAAAGTTCGGCTACCAGCATGAGGTACATTCTTTTATGAGTACATGGAGGTGCAGCTTTAATACCCTATTAAACAAGCATTGTTCCTTAAATCTTACCATAAAGCCTGTTTTTATGATTTTTGTTTTCAGAATAGGAATTATCATACAAAAATAGAGAAAACAGGCATGGGGGTAAGCCCTCGTGAAGGAGAGGTGGGTAGGGGAGTGATAGGGAACTGAATCAGCCTTTGATAGTCTGGTGTAGAACAACTTCCCAACCCTATTAGGACAGGCTGTTGGTTAAAGGTGGGGGTCTCTTAGATGATAAACGTCCACATGTAAGAGCTACCTCAGACAGGTGTAGTCAGGAAGAAATAGAGGAGGAGAGAGCAAGTTTAGATGTAGAAGATTTTCAGATCATTTGTTTGTGCAGTGGAAGAATTTGCCACCATTGAAAATCGAGCATGCCGATTTAGGCCATCAAAATGTACCGAGGCCAAGCTGTTTGTAGCAACAGAGTGAGGCTTTTATAAAATCCAAGTCCATGGAGGAAGAGAGGAAGGGTCACAAAAAGAACTCCACTAGAGGGAGTTTCTCTAAGTTCCAGGTTGGAGCTGAGAGGCACCACTGAAGAAGCCCGGGGGGGGGGGCGGGGGGAAGGGGGGGAAGGGGGTTGCGTAGAGAAACTGTGAGACTTACAAGATGGAGCTGCGAGACAGGGGCAAGGTCACAAAGGCCCAGAGGACTTAGCAGGCAGCTCCTAGGAGGAGGAGGCAAGGAAAGGAGGGTTCCAGTAGAGGGACTAGAGTTGCCCACAGGGTGGGGCCCCGGAGGGGGTAGCAGGCCGCAGGAGCCAGAGAGAGGACACTTATGGAGTAGGGGAGGAGACAGATGGACAGAGCAGGTGGAGGGGAGAAGCAGCTGAAGAGGTAGGCTCTAGAATTTGGAATCAAATATGGTGTGTGGCCGAAGCCAGCAGAAACAAATGATCATGCACACCTGAAGAGAGTCCAGTCAGCAACTTGAGTCAGTTTGAAATGTTGAGACATGGGCATGGCTGAAAGGTAAGCGTAACATCCTCTACCAATGCTACCTGAAGAGAGAGAACTCTGGAAGGGGGTAGTGTTTGGAACCCCTTGTACATTAGGAGATGGGATAGGGAGTGAAAAGAGAAGACAGTACTGGGTGACCCAAAGGTTAATCATTTTTATTCGTGTATAAGAAGTTCTGCTGTGACCAGAGCACACAGGCAAGGTGCCCATCCTTGGAAAGTTTATGCTGTCTTTTGATAAGTATGCAATGGGCACAAAGGAAGTTCCCAGTTGGTGACCCAGGAACCTGAGGACATACCACTCCTCTTTTCTGTAACCTGGAGAGAGAAGGGGGAGTTAAATCCAGAAGATGTAGGGCCAGAGCCTGGAGGAGGGCCTGCTGAAGCTTACAAAGTGGCTTGGTAATGGGTACAAGAAAGGGTTCATGTGAGGGGCTGAGGGCCGCCTCACATATCGGGTGGGCGAGAAGAGAGAGAAGGAACCCAAGAGTGTAAGAAGCTGTTCGTCCTTAGGAAGAATAGAATTTTGTGCTTAGTGCTGGGTACTGTTTTCTATCTAGGGTAATGACCTGAGTTGGAGTAATAGCTAATCCCAAATAAGTAACCTGAGGAGTGGACAGCTGGACCTTCGGGGGTGAGACCCTGTATCTGGGCTGGACAGGAAGTTTAATAAGGTAGAGGTGGACTACAGAGGAGAAAACCAGCTATGTATTGTGTAAGCTTAGATTTAGGAAGAGACAGAGCGAACAAGTCAGGGACCAGAGCCTTGCCAAATAGATGTGGGATGTTCCTGCAACCCCTGGGGTAGGACAGTCCAGGAGAGTTGAGTGGAAAGATATTCCAGGTCAGCCCAAGTAAAGACACAGGATCGAGAGGTATGAATAAGGAGGCATCCTTGAGGTCTAGGACAGAGAAATGGGAGGACTCTGAGGGGATGAGGGAGAGGAGAGTATAGGGGTTGGGTACTGTGGGATGAAGGGGAGCCACTGCTGAGATGGTGTTGGAGATCCTGAACCAAGGGGGAGGTTCCATTGTTTTTTGTTTTTTGTTTTAACCGCAAGTATGGAGGGATTAAAGGGGGACGAAGTGGAGCACAGAAAATTCCTTCTTGGAGGTCAGAGGCAAGAGGCTTAAGTCCCCGAGGTTGTGGAGAAAGAGTGAGTATGGAGCCTGCATGATTTGGTGGGTTTTGGTGAGGCTGGTAAAGCTTTCCCCCTCCTCTGACAGACAGGAATGAAAAGGAGAGCTAGGTCCCTAAAACTCCATCAGGATCTAGTAGGTGGCCCCAGTGTCCAGAAGGAGAGAGGCAGATCTCCCTGATACTGTGATGTCGACCTGAGGCTCCCAGTCAGAGATGGCGGTGGTCAGGCCAAGGGATCCCAGGCCCCCTCAGTCATCCATGGCCAGACTTGGCAGGACAATCTGAGCCTGATGTCCCCATGCCACGAGGGACATGGGGGCAGTCAACACACCAGTGCCCTCCTTGATGGCACCTTGGACATGATCCAGGTAGTTTACGTGGCTTCAGATAGGCCCAGGCCCAGTGATCCTGCTGACTGCATTTGAAGCAGGGACCCAGAGGTTCTCAGGCTTTAGGAGGCCAGGAAGCCTGGGCAGTGGCTATGGCCAGTCGGAAGATCTTCAATAGCATCAGGTATTTTTGTTTCCGGGTTTTCTCATTTCTCCCATGGTACATCTTAAAGGCCATGACCAAGACTTCTGCCTGTGGAGTCGGGGGTCCTTTCTCTAGACATTTAAGTTTGGCCCTAATATCAGGGAAACTGGGAGAAGAAGTAGGTAGTAAGGAGTTGTTGTCCGTCTGGGGTCTAGGGATCCACATCCGAATATTGTAAGAGGGCCTTTGTGAGTTGGCCTAGGAATAGAGTCGGGTTTTCACGTTTGACTTCTTGGATTTTTCTCATAACTTAACGCTTTAAGGGTGGCCTTATGAAAACTAGCCAGGAGGCAAGTTACAAATAGATCCCTAGCAAGGATGCCCCCTGGGATAGTGTAATTCCATTCAGGGTCCTGGGCAGGGACCCTCAGTGCTGACTGGGTGGGCAGCCTGCCGCTAAGGAGGGAGAAAGGGAAACCAGAGAGGCTGGAGAGGGAGAGAAGGGGACTGGGTTGAGGCTGATAAGGGAAAGGCTCGTTAGTGTGATTGAAAAATAGTGGAGGAATCATCTGGTTGGGGCTTTAGAGCTAGGAGGAGCTGTTTTTTCCTTGGTTGGCTTATGTCGTGTGGCCATTTTTAATCAAGATGGCAGTGAGGCTGCCTTGGTGAAGGACTTGCTGTGCAAGCCCAGAGACCTCAAAGACCTCAGTTCCATTTCTAGAACCCGTGTGTAAAGCCAGGGGCTTTGTGCTTGTCACCCCCATACCTTGGAGGTGAAGAGAGGCGTATCTGGGGGGATCACTGGCCAGCTAGCCCAGACTACTGCAGACATTCAGGCCAGTGAGAGACTTGTTTTAAAAAAAAAAAGTTAAATGGGACCAAGGAACAACATCTGAGGTTGACCTTTGCCAGCACAGACACACACAGACACACACACACACCAAGTATTGAAGAAAAATAGTAGTCTGCTGAAAAAATCCAAAATTAAAATTGTGGCAGTGGATGCCTTTAATCCAAGATCTCTGTCAGTTCAGGGCCAGCCTGGTCTACATAGTGAGTTTCAGGACCGCCAGAGCTACAGAGTGAGATCCTACGTCAAAAAACAAAAACAAAAAGCAAGCTGTGTGGTGGTGGTGCACGCCTTTAATCCCAGCACTTGGGAGGCAGAATCAGGTGGATCTCTGTGAGTTTAAGGCCAGTCTGGTCTTCAGAGTGAGTTCCAGAACAGCCAGGGCAAAACAGAGAAACCCTGTCTTAAAAAAACAAAAAAAACTAAACAAAAAAAGAGTAAAAATAAAATTAAAAACAGAAAGAGAAAAAAGCTGTGGAGGACTGGAAAGATGACCCAGCACTTGCTGCTCTTTCCAAGACCTTGGGCTCCATTCCCAGCACCTACATGGTTGCTCACAACCATTTGCACTTCCAGGTCCAGGGGGGTCCCACACACCCTTCCAGCCTCCACAGGCATGCATGGGGTGTAAGACATAATGCTGGCAAAACCCCTACACCCAGCTTATGGGGCTGGGACTGTGGCTCGGTTGGTAACGTGCCCTGGTGTGGGTCCCAGCACCACATAAACCTGTTAACATGGTTCAGAGCGACAGTGAGCAGGCCCTTCCACCTTCGGGGTTGAAGTTGCCCCGTCACAGTCAGCTTGTTAACCCATCCTGGACCCTTAGCGGTTGTAGCACTTTCCCTAATGGTTTCCGTGTCCCCAGCTGTTGCCCAAGTCCACAGTTTGGTGTGAATGCTGATGAAATGCTGACGCCTGCACCCTCTTGGTCCCTCTTGATTGATTAGCGGCGGTTTCTCTTTTCTCAAAGGCCTTTCCTTCATCAGCGAGGGCTAGGTGGTACTCTGAAGTGCAGATCCAATGGAAACCAAAGGCTTTCCCTTCAGTTAGCTGTCGGAGTAAGGACACCACGGCTGTGTTCAGGGCATGCCTACCTCTGCCTTCTCCTTTTGGTGCATTGCTGTGAAATCACAGGGTCCTTTTTTTTTTTTTCTTCTCCTCCCAGTGCTGGGGGAGGAAGACAGGACCTTCCAATATGGTAGACAAATCTCCCACAGAGCTGTATCCACAGCCCTCCATTATTATTTTTTGTAGTTTGAATTCTCTTTTAAAATGTTGTGTGTGGGGTGGTGTATGTGTTACAATACATGCTGGCTTGCTACTGAGCCGTCTCCCAGCCCTGTTTGTATTGTTGTTGTTTTGAGACAGGGTTTCTCTGTGGAGCCCTGGCTGTCCTGGAACTCATTCTGTAGACCAGGCTGGCCTTGAACTCAGAGATCCTGCCTCTGCCTCCTGAGTGCTGGGTTTAAAGGCGTGCACCACCACTGCCTGGCTTGTATTATTTTAACCTTGCCCAATGGAAGTCCCTCCAACCTTGCCCCCATATCCTTTTGACAAGTGTTTTATTTACTCTCCTGTTTGTTTGACACAATAAAGAGCCATGGGCTCGTTTTGAATATCCTCTGGGCTAGGCGTGAAGCCTGCCATTCCCTCAAGCTCTTTTCAGTGGGCATTGGTGGTTGAAGTCTAGCTGTGGGTCCCAGGGTACGCACAGTGGCCTTACTGTCTGTGCTGCTAAATCTTCTCAGATGCCAGAGCAACTGGAGTTCACACAGCAGGGCTGGCTCCACCCTAAGTAACACCTAGTGTTTAGGGGTTCTCGTCCACTGATTGTAAACTCAGTTCTTCTTTCTCAAAGTAGAAAATTTTGGTCCATTTGTTTGGTTAGTTGGTTAAAGACAGTCTTTTTTGGTTTTTCGAGACAGGGTTTCTCTGTGTAGCTTTGCGTATTTCCTGGAACTCGCTTTGTAGACCAGGCTGGCCTCGAACTCACAGAGATCCATCTGCCTCTGCCTCTCAAGTGCTGGGATTAAAGGCGTGCGCCACCACCGCCTGAAGACAAGGTCTTATGTATCCAGACTGACCTCACATTCTGCATATAGCCAAAGCTGGCCTTGAACTCCTGACTGTCCTGCCTCCACTTTCTGGGTGCTGGGTTTCCAAGTGAGCAATGTCACATTCAGCCTTGCTGTTAAGTTTTAAATGAGGTGAGAAATGTCAGGACTTGTTTGTATGTAGTAGATGATTAGGTAGAGAGACTTCAAAGGTGCAGACGTAGGGTTTGGGCCCGGGGGTTGGTTCCCATGGTATGGATGGAGGCACAGGAAGAGAACCAAGATGTAGGGCAGAGGATGCGACTAAGAGTGGACAGACAGGGCGGTCCTCTGAGCTCCTGCTTTCCTGATGAGTGGGAGGCGAAGGCAGTGGCTCTTTATGAGGGGCTTTTGTGAGTTTGAGGGGGAAGCGTTCGAGAAGGATTTCATGGGCATGCCAAGCTTGTTCTGATGTTCTCTGGTGCTGATGCGATAGAACTGTCTCAGCCCTCAGGAGCAGCTGCTGCTGGGGACTCTGATAAACCCCTCAGAAGCCGGTCTAGGACAGGATGAGAGGAGAAGCCGGCTGTGTTTTGCCTTTTCATTCAGTGAACAAATATTTATTACGTATCAGCTAAGTCTAGGAACTGTTTTAGGCACTTGGCACACAGCAGCCATCCTAAGAGACCATACCTGTGCACTGGCTTCCCTTTCTACCCGGATCATGCTTACCACTGGAGGCCAAAATGAATGAGTGGGGGGGGGAGGGCTGGAGAGATGACTCAAGAGGATAAGAGCACTGGCTGTTCTCCAGAGGTCCTGAGTTCAATTCCCAGCAACCACATGGTCACTTACAACCATCTATAATGAGATCTGGTACCCTCTTCTGGTGTGCAGGCATACATAAAGGCAGGATGAACACTGTATACATAACAAATAAATAAATATTTTAAAAAACTTTAAAAAAAAAAAAGAATGAACTGAGTATGACCACCGTGGTGCATATCTGTGATCCTAGTACTCAGGAGGCATAGTTAGGAAGACTATAAGTTTGCAGCTAACTCGTGCAACATTTAAAAAAAAATGGGGTTCCCTGGTTGTCAGAGAACCCAAGTCTGGAGCCCTGGGTTTAGGGCAATTCCTACCACTCAATGTGTTCCCCTCCTGTTCTATGTCCCTGCAGGACTATGAGAAAGCCTTGTTCTTCCCCTGCAAGGCTGCAGAGCTTGTCAACGACTATGGTAAAGGCTGGAGCCTCAAGTATCGGGCCATGAGCCAGTACCACATGGCTGTGGCCTACCGTCTGCTAGGCCACCTGGGCAGCGCCATGGAGTGTTGTGAGGTGGGGGAGCTGGGAAGCACTCGGGTGGGGGTGGGTGGGGGAGGACCTCAGGCCCAGGACACTGGGCCCCCGATTTTCTAGAACAGCCCACAGAATACATACACACACACACACACACACACACACACACACACACACACGCACACAAAGCTTGCCCTTGAGTCACTGAAGAGAGTATTTCTATCACAAACTATGCCCCAGACCTTATTCCCTTCCAGTCCATCCTCAGGGCAAGGAGCTTCCCTGTCCCCAGCAGCCTCTGTGGGACACTTTGAAAAGTAAAATGTAAGGGCTGAGGATGTGGCTCAGTTGGTAGAATGCTTGCCTGACATGCACAAAGCCCTGGGTTTAGCCAGGTGGTGGTGGCGCACACCTTTAATCCCAGCACTCGGGAGGCAGAGGCGGGTGGATCTCTGTGAGTTTGAAGCCAGCCTGGTCTACAGAGTGAGTCCCAGGATAGCCAGGAATACACAGAGAACATCGTCTTGAAAAACCAAAGCTAAAACAACAACATAGCCCTGGATTCAATCTGTAGTCCTACATAAAACCCATCTATCTTGGTGGTGTAAGTCTATAATCCCAACCCTTGTAAGGTGAAGGATCAGAAGTTCAAGGCCATCCTCAGCTACATAGTTAAAGGCCTGGCTGGGCTACATGAGACTCTGTCTTTAAAAAAAAAAAATGAGAGAAAGAAGGAGTCTTGAAGTTCCCCCACTCAGGCTCAAACCCCATTGCTTCTTCCTCTGATCCCAATAAAGGTACTTCTCTCTGAGTCTCAGTTTCCATTGGTCAGACAGTACTATGATCTTAGTGATTCAGTACAAGAGGCCTCACCAACTGTAAGAATGTATTAGGTTCTGAGGAGGCGGTGACCCTAGCTGTCCCTTCTGAGGGACTGCTGGGTATAGGACACCCCATAGTAGGATCACATGAGCTTGCCTGAGCGACCAGCCTCCCTTGCAGGAATCCATGAAGATTGCTCTGCAGCATGGCGACCGACCACTGCAGGCACTCTGTCTGCTCTGCTTTGCTGATATCCACCGGAGCCGGGGGGACCTGGAGGTGAGATCACCAGGATGAGGGGGGACCGTGGGCCTGGATCACCTCAATTCCAACCCTGCCTGGCTTTGCAGACAGCCTTCCCGAGGTACGACTCTGCTATGAGCATCATGACTGAGATTGGAAACCGCCTGGGGCAGGTGCATGTGCTGCTGGGTGTGGCCAAGTGCTGGATGGCCAGGAAGGTGTTGGACAAGGTGAGGTCAGGCCCTTTCCTGGAGCGAAAGCTCTCTCTGGGGCTCCCAGTTTGGGGCTGCTCAGCCAACACTGGGAGTATGGTGCTGGGCTTGTCCCCTTTGTTTAACATCTGCCTCACTCTGCTCCCCTGAGGCCCAGACATTCCCAGTAATTCTCTACCCTCAAAGAAGGCCCACCCATGCCTTGTCCAGGGGCCCACAGCTTCTAAAGGGCCAAAGATGGCATTTGGAGCTGAGATTCTTAAATTTCCTTCCGCTGTCTCACAGCATCCCATGAGGCAGTCATGTTCTGCCCATTGTGTCTGCATAAACTAAGGTGGGATGTAATTTGCTCATACAATCTCTCCTGCCTTCTCACAGAGCAACGGTTCCACCCATTCCGCCCCCCCCCCCACCTCCGGCCCACTTTCCTTTTCTTTGCTATGAGTCAAGGCAGTCAGACTGCCTACATCTCTGGCCTCTGCTCACCTTCCAGGCTTTGGATGCCATTGAGAAAGCCCAGGACCTGGCTGAAGAGGTTGGAAATAAGGTCAGACATGGTTATGTCTTCTGGGTCTGGGATCAAGAACCAAAGGAGGAAAATTAGGTGTGGCGGTGGAGGAAAAAGGATAATCAGAGTTCAAGGTGATCCTTGGCTACATAGTGAGCTGGAAGCCAGTTTGGGATACACAAGACCCTGCTAGAGCTCCGAGCTCCTCTGATCCTCTGGAAGGTACTTGCAGCCATCCCAACCCCCTGGATCTCCAGCTTCCTCCCAGAGAGTATTTCTGGGGGTAGGCAGGCATTTCATAGCTTGGAGAAGCAGTGAGTCCCTGGTAGCCTCTTTATTCTTCATTAAAAACCCCTAACAGGGGCTGGAGATGGCTGAGCAGTTAAGAGCACTACCTGCTCTTCTAGAGGACCTGAGTTCAGTTCTCAGCCCACACGGCAGTTCACAATCACCTGTAACTAACTTCAGTTCCGTGGACTAGACGTCTTCTTTTCCATGGGCACTAGGCATGCACGTGGTACACAAACATACATGCAAGCAAAAGTACTTGTACACATTTTAAAATTTAAAAATAAAGCCAAAATACCAACCCTCACAACGTCCTTTACTTCTCCATAGCTGGGTGTTTGGTATCAAGAGCTGGGTATCCTCATAGATACTGGCTGCAGCCTTCCCTGTAAGTGATCTCATACTATAGATGAGGCCTAAGGGCCCCCAGCTACCAGCTGCTGTGACTTAATGCTAAAGTCCATAGTAATATGTAGCTTCTTCAGATGTCTTAATTGTATCCAGACCTTAAAGCCTTTTGGCTTAGTGTTTCCCAAAGTCTTCTAGAAAACGTGCATCTCTGTAGGCTCTGGTGCACAGCCCAACTAAGATGTCGAAGTGTATTTGCTTTGAGATGGACCACAGCCACTCGTGTTTACTCAGCTATCACATTGATCGGAAATGAATACTCAGTAAAAATAAGGAAGCAAATTAGATATTGTAGAGGCAATATCTAATATCTAACGGCAGCAGGTTTGGTCAACAAAATCCTTCAGAAACATGGTATGGTGGGGCACACCTGTTCCAGTACTTGGGAGGTGCAGGCAGAAGGATTGGGAGTTCTAGGCTAGCCACGACTATATAGTGAGTTTGAGGCCAGCCTAGGCTATGCATGTGAGACCCTATCTCAAAACAAAAACATGGGGTCCCATGTTCTCGTCTCTGATCTCACCCACTCTCTGTCCAAAGGGAATCCAAGGCTTGGGGGTGGGCAGGGTCTTTCCCCCAGGCCCCCCAGCAAGGCAGGAGTGTGACAGGGACAGCACCTTCCTAGCCCTGCCCTCTGCCGAGCCTCTCACGGGATCTATCCCCACCATCCTAGCTGAGCCAGCTCAAGCTGCACTGCCTGAGTGAGGGCATCTACCGCAGCAAAGGGCTGCAGCGGGAGCTGCGCGCGCACGTAGTGAGGTTCCATGAGTGTGTGGAGGAGACTGAGCTCTACTGTGGCCTATGTGGCGAGTCCATCGGGGAGAAGAACAGCCGGCTGCAGGCCCTGCCCTGCTCCCACATCTTTCATCTCAGGTAAGGCTGGGTGGGCACGACCCCCAGATCACACTAACACTATTAGAGGCAAGCTCCTGGGTGCCTTCCCCAGGCTGGGTGTGTTCTAAGAACTTCCCACCTCCTTACCGACTTCCCTCCAACCGCATGAAGGGGTTGTTCCTACCATCATCCCAAGGGGAATTCAGAGCATCCCCTTCCAGGACCAGGCTTGCCCCAGGGTGGAAGCCTCTGATGCAGGGCAGGCAGGAAGTGAGCAGCAGGCCTGGAGAGCCTCCTCTGCCACTGGACAGTGACCCCTGGACTGGAAGGGAGGAAGACAGAAGCCAGAGCCTGGAGAAAGTCTGGCATGGGTGAGTGGACAGAGCCCTCTGCCTCCGCAGATGCCTGCAGAACAATGGCACTCGGAGCTGTCCCAACTGCCGCCGCGCCTCCATGAAGCCAGGCTTCGTGTGACCTCAGTGGCCGTCTTCGGTGTTGACACCACTTCCCTTGGCTCCTTCTCCACCATCAAGCTGAGGCCCGGTGAAATTCTAGGGTAGCTGCCAGGGTCCTTTGCCGACTCAGGGCCGGGGGGGCTTGCCTGCTGCTCCTCTGGGCCTAGCTCCCCTCCCCTGCCTCTTTGTATTTCATTCTTTATAGAAAAATAAAATGTTTGTACCTGGTGTCAGTGGTGCTGGCCTTTCCTCCTCACGTGGGCTTCCCCAGACACAAGCCTCACTCCATATTCCATGTGAGACCCTCCAGCCACCCACCTTCTTAGCAACTCAGTTACCACAAGAACTGGAGACACGATCCTTGCTGCTGGGATACCTACCCCTAGTGTGAGGAGTTGAGAGGGGACTACTAGATAATAAGCAGAAAAGGCAAGCAATGTGGAAAGTGCTAGAAACTTGTATGAATTGCATTGTAAACTTCTGCCCCACCAGTTTTTAAAAATTACATCTATTGCATGTGTGTGCACATGTGTGGGAGCACATGTGTCAGTGTGAATGTGAGGTCAGGGAACAATTTCAGGGAGCCAGTTCTGTCCTTCTACCGTGTGAGTCCCTGGGAATGGAACCCAGGTCCTCAGGCTTGGAGGCAAGTGTCTTTACATGCTGAGCCATCTCGCTGGCCCCTACCCCACCAATTTTTCTGTTGTTAATTGTTTTTGGTTTTTTTGAGACAGGGTTTCTCTGCATAGCCATGGCTGTCCTGGAACTCACTCTACAGAACTCACAGAGATCTGCCTGCCTCTGCCTCCCAAGAGCTTGGATTAAAGGCACTGCCTAGCAAATGTTTTTTAAACAGGATCTGTCTATTCAGTAAGACAAGAGTCTCGCTATGTAGTTCTGGCTGGTCTGGAAATCATTGCGTAGATTCAAATTCACGAAGCTCCTGCCTCTGGCTCCCAACTGCTGGAATTAAGGGCGTGTGCCACCATGCCTGGCTCTGTCACCTTTATTAGAAGGGACTGATGACCACCTCCCAAAGGCCTCATTACAAATACCACAACACAAGGCATTCTATTTCAACATGTGAATTTGGGATGGAAAAAAAAAGTCCCTGCTGTGAGCATATTTGAAGATGAGGCCTTGAACAAGCTAGTGAAAGCCTGGGAAGGTAGCTTAGTGGGTAGAGCTGGGTAGAGCGCTTGCCTAGCACACACAAGGGTCCAGCTTTACTGCCCAGCACCACACAAACCAAATACGACAGCACAGCCTAGCACTTGGGAGATGAAGGCAGGAGGGTCAGAAGTTCAAGGTCTCCCTCTGCTACATGGCAAATTTAAGGCCAGCCTGGGCTACATGAGACCCTGTCTCAAAAACAAAATGAGTTCATCTCAGTCCTAAGGTTGGGATGCTCATCAGACAGGACTCCTGTCCTGAGAAGAAGAGAGACGTTGGCGAAATAGAGTTTTCTCCCCTCTGCCCATGATGCATAAAGAGCATCTCCCATTGAGGACACAGTGAGGACATGATTATCTGCCAGCCAGGAAAAGGAACCTCACCCAAAACTGAATTTCCTAGCACCCTCTTCTGGGAATGGCAGCCTCTAAAACAGCGAGAAAACTAGCTTCTGGGGCTGGAGCGATGGCTCAGTGGCTGCATGATTTCTTCCCTGCTCACTGGCTGCTCATCCAGAGGACTCGGGTTTGATTTCCAGGACCCACATGGCAGCTGTCTGTAACTCCAGTTCCAGGGACCTGAGCCCTCTTACGGCTTCCACAGCACCAGGACACACATGGTGTTCAGATACACATACAAGCACAAAACCCATACACATAAAAAATAAAATAAAACATTTAAAAAAAAAGAAATTAGCTTCTGTGTTTAGATTACTTAGTCTACACTTTAAAAAAGTTATTTTATTGGTGTTTTGCTTGCATGTATGTCTGCAAGTGTGTCAGATCCCCTGGAACTGGAGTTACAGACAGTTGTGAGCTGCCATATGGGTGCTGGGAATGGAACCTGGGCCCTCTGGAAAAGCACCCAGTGCTCTTAAGCACTGAGCCATCTCTCCAGACATGGGTATTCATTTTAAAGGGAAGGAAAAGCTAAGTCTCAGTGGAGATGGTTGGCTGGCCCAGTTCACCTCCAGGACCAGGTGAAACTGTGTGCCACCTGAAAGGCACGGCACTAAGGGGGACTCAGTTAGAAACGTCCCTCAGAGTAACTGTGGTTTTTGAAAGTGTCCAGAGCATGAAATCAAGGTGTATTCGTTTGTTTTCTACTGTGACCAAAAACAACTTGAGGAAAAGATGTATTTGGCTTACACGTCCCAATCACAGTCCATCACCAAAGGAAGTCAGGGCAGGAACTCGAGGCAGGAACCTAGAGGTTGGAACTGAAGCCGAGACCTTGAAGGGATGCGGCTTACTGGCTTGCTTTCCACGGTTAGCTCAGCCTGCTTTCTCATGTGACCCAGGACCACCAGTCCAGGGGTGATACCACCCACAGTGATCTGGGCCCTCCCACATTAGTCATTAATCAAGAAAATACCCTCACGGGCCGGGCGGTGGTGGCGCACGCCTTTAATCCCAGCACTTGGGAGGCAGAGGCAGGCGGATCTCTGTGAGTTCGAGGCCAGCCTGGGCTACCAAGTGAGTTCCAGGAAAGGCGCAAAGCTACACAGAGAAACCCTGTCTCGAAAAAAAAAAAAAAGAAAGAAAAAAAAAGGAAAAAAAAAGAAAAAAAAAAAGAAAATACCCTCACGGTCTTCCTACAGGCCAAGCTGATGGAGGTATTTCCTCAATTGAAATTCCCCCTTCCAAAAGGACCCTGGCTTGTGTCGAGCTGATTAAAACTAACCAGGATGCAAGGAAAGTCTGGGAAATTCTTTTTTGTGAGTGTGTGTACTTTTTGTTTTTCTGTTTTGTTTTCTGTTTGTTTTTGTTTTGTTTTCCTAGTCTATCAATTTTTTTATTCAGTGATAGACAAGTACATTAAATGTATTCAATATTGAAAGTGCAAACTTTAATGGGAAGCTTTATGGCTTCAATTTCGAATGCCAATTTCAACTATATATAATTGATTAGGTTGTTTAGACTTAATTCTTGTATAGAAGCACTGAGTGCACGCAGCCCCTCTCTGCTGGACTCCTTCACTGTAAAGGCTGTTGCTAGGACAACCAGTGAAGCTGGAGGAGGCCTGAGGATGAAGTTGTGGAAAGCTACAGATATTCACATCCCCTGTTCCAGGCAATGCTGTGGTTAATCGGGAGACTGTTTGGTTTTGATCCGGTGCTGTTGACTTGATGCAGGGCTTTGGGAATACTCTTCCACTGAGCTACATGCCCCTAGCCCAGGAGGATGTTCTTTTTGTTGTTCGTTTGTTTTATCCAGGCAGTGTTTCTTGGTGTAGCCCTGGCTGTCCTGGATCTCGCTCTGTAGAGCAGGCTGGGCTCAACCTCAGAGATCCACTTGCCTCTGCCTCCTGAGCCCTGGGATTAAAGGCGTGTGCCACCACTGCCCAGGTGGAAGTTCTTTTAGGAAATTCTTACAGAAGTATCCAAGCTGATACTAGTCCTCAACTTAACTTCATTTGATTCCTGAAAAGAAGTTACAAGTCTGGCGGTGGTGGCGCACACCTTTAGTCCCAGCACTCTGGAGGCAGAGGCAGGCAGATCTCTAAGTTTGAGGTCAGCCTGGTCTACAGAGCGAGTTCCAGGACAGCCAGGGCTACAAAGAGAAACCCTGTCTTGAAAACAGCCATCGCCCCAAGAGAAGTTACTAGTGTTGGATTTCTAAGTTTTCGGGAAATTATATATATTATATACATATATATGTATCTCACATGTATATGCATATATATCTCACACATATGCATATATATCTCACACATATGCATATATATCTCACACACATGCATATATATCTCACACATATGCATATATATCTCACACATATGCATATATATCTCACACATATGCATATATATCTTACATATATACACATGCCAGGTACGGCTGACACAACCTGTAGTCCCAGCTCCTCAGGAGGCAGGAAGATTGCTTCAGTTTAGGAATTCAAGGAACTATCCCATATCTTCAGATTTTTTTTCTTTCTTTCTTTTTTTAAGATTTATTTACTTATTATGTATACAGTGTTCTGTCTGCATATATTCCTGCATACCAGAAGAGGGCACCAGATCTCATTATAGATGGTTGTGAGCCACCATGTGAGTGCTGGGAATTGAACTCAGAACCTCTGGAAGAGCAGCCAGTGCTCTTAACCTCTGAGCCATCTCTCCAGCCTGTTTTTTTTTTTTTCTTTTAAACAAAAATACCTAACTTCTTTAAAGGAGTAGAGTGGAGTAGGGAGTAGGCGGCGGGGTGGGTGGGCTTAGAGTTAGAGTGGTTCTTGGGGTGGTCTTTCTGAGACGGTGGTGTTGAGAGGTGATGCAAGCAGTAAGCTGGGATGCATCTCAGTGGTGTAGGGCTTGTCCAGCACCTGGGAGGACCCGGGTTCAAACCCCTGTACTGAAGAAAAGAGAAAAAGGGAGAAGGTCGGTGTTGTGGTTTGCAGTTGTAATGCCAGCCCTCAGAAGATTGAGGAGGAAGGATTGCTCTGAGATGGAGGTCAGCCTGGACTAAACAGAAAGTTCTAGGCTAGTTAAGTTACAGAGTGAGGTCCTGATTTTAAAAGAAAGAAATAGGCCTGGAGAAATTGCTCGGTGGTTGAGTGCTTACTGCTCTTCCAGAGGACCTGAGTTCTGTTGCGAGATATTGATTACACTATGTAAAGACGTGTCACTGGGACTGGTTTAATAAAAAGCTACATTGCCAGTAGCTGGGCAGGAGATAAAGGTGGAACTTCCGGACAGAGAGAGTTCTGGAAAGAAGAAAGGGGGAATTGCCAGCCGGATGCAGAGGAAGCAGGACATTCAGGAGAAGAGGAAAAAGCCACAAGCTCCATGGCAGCACGTAGATTAATAGAAATAGGTTAATTTAAGTTGTAAGAGGTAATTAGAAACAAACCCAGGCTAAGGCCAAGCTTCCATAATTAATAAGAAGTCTTTGTGTCATTATTTGAGAGCTGGCTGGCGGGTCAGAGAAAGACTTGTTACAGAGTTCAGATCCCAGCACCTATGCTGGTGACTCACAACCCATAATTCCCCTAATTCGTGCTCCAAGGGGTCCCATGCTGCCTGCCTTCGTGGGCACAGCACTCACATGAGTGCACACATACAGACCCATGTGGTGCACTTGAATAAAATAAATATTAAGGGGGCTGGAGAGATGGCTCAGAGGTTAAGAGCACTGGCTGCTCTTCCAGAGGTCCTGAGTTCAATTCCCAGCAACCATATGGTGGCTCACAACCTTCTATAGTGAGATCTGGTGCCCTCTTCTGGTGTGCAGGAAGAACACTGTATACATAATAAATAAATAAATTAAAAAAAATAAAATAAATATTAAAAGAGAAGAAAAAACTGAAAAATAGGGATGGGGTCAAGCAGCCCAATTATCAGTAAAGTACAATCTAGAAAAAAGGAACAAGGGCTTGCCTGATAGATGCAGTCAAGGGACAGCAAGGAGGCTCGTCACCATGGCCTAGGGCTGAGAGACCAGAGTACAGACACGCAGGGCCGTACAAGCTGTTGTGAGGATTGGGTTTTACTCTGAGAGGGCAGCAGCTGCTGGGGTTTTAGGCAGAGTGACATGATCTGAGCATTTCAAAGGAATTCCACTGGTTACTATGTAGAGAACAGACTAGGTCCAAGACAACTGGCCTGGATGCTTCCAGACTGGCAGCATGGGGTACAATGTGAGATCTTGTCTCAACACACACACACACACACACACACACACACACACACACACACACACGTAAATGCGGCACATGTTACCAGTTGGCAAATTTATGAGAAAGGCAGGTTTTCATTGTTTGTTCTTTCAACTTGTAATTTTTACTTTTTTTTTCAAAATAAAGAGTTTTTCAAAATGGTAAATTTTAGGAAATGTTAGACATAGGGAGGGAGGGTATGGGGATGTGTTGCAGGGAGGGAGAGATCCAGATATTAGGGAATAGGCTCGTGTGACAGGTGTCAAATTTTGCGAAAGGAAAACAGGCTGTTTTGGGGGTGTTGCTGAGTTGGTAGAGTGCTACCCTAGCGTGGAGAAAGCCTCAGGTTTGATTCCCAATGCTGCAGAAACCAGGTTTGGTGGGGGGAAAAATCTGTGTATAATCCCAATGCTTGAATGCAGGAGAATCAGAACTTCCAGGGCATCCAGGGCTATATGGTAAGTTCATAGCCAGCCTGGGATATGAAGACTTGTCTCTCTCTGTCTGTCTCTGTCTATCTGTCTGTCTGTTTCTCTCACTAACACACACACACACACACACACACACACACACACACACACAGTTCGGCCAATTGTGAGCCTTTAATCCCAGCACTCAGGACGCAAGACAGTTGGATCTTTGTGAGCTCAAGACCAGCCTGGGCTATGTAGTGAAACTCCCTCTAAAAGGGATTGGGGGAAAGAATATGTTTCCTGCCAGGGCATTTTCCTGGTATGTCTGGTAAGTGCCCTGAAGGGGAGTGTAGGAAATGGAGTAAGACTTGACTAGTCTTTGGGGCTGATTAAAGAGCATGAGAGTTCATTGATATTCAGTGGGGACACAGTTATAGGGAAAGTAGAAGCACAGATGTGGGATGAGTTATTGGGGGTCTGAGACACAAAAGGGCAGAGGCCCAGGTACTGATGTGGCAAGAAAAGATGTAGCATGTGGGCAAGATGTGGTTAAGGACCAGACTTGGCTCTTTATCCTAAGAGAAGGCTTTGTTTTTGTTTTCTTTTTGAGAGAATGGATACTGTAAGGTAAAAGGGCCAGCCAAATAAACATATTCTGCCCCTGACCAACTCAGCAAGAAAACCAGCCAATCACTGAGTACAAAATCCAGCCAGTCTCTGAGCTTGTCCAAGCTGAGGGATTGAAATCCGACCAATTCCCACCCTGAAAATCTTCACCCTGAAAAAACCCCACCCCGAAACAAACCACATGTAAGCCCTGTACCTGTTCAGTTTGGGGGCTGCCTTTTTCCATCCTGGCAGAGGCAGCCGCTCTCCTGGATTCCTCCCTCCCAGTAAGTCTCTCGAATGAGGTTTGGATGACCGCCTTCTTTCACCAGAGTGGAGCAGGGCAGAGAACGACTTTTGCTGAAGGGGAAACTCTTTTAGCAGAGCAGAGCTGTAATGGGTCTCTCTGGAGCTGGAGCAGAATTGCTACATTTCTGCTGGGAACTTGGGAAACTCGCTTAGCAGAGCAGAGCTGAGCTGTAAGCGCTCTCCCGGAGAGAACAAAACTGCTACATTCCTGAATCACTTGGCTGTTATCACTTGGCTTCTGACAGCCAGGATACCTTTCCCTCCAGAGCTGTAACACTTAGAGCTACCATAACCAGATCTAGCTTGAGCCTGATGTCTCTGGATAATCTCTGGAGAACAGATTAGAAGGTGTTGATCTCCCAGCCTGGTCTACAGAGCAAGTTCTAGACAGCCGGGGCTACGTAAACAACACTGTCTCGAGAAACAAAATGTCTTAGAGTTTTCTGTTGCTGTGAAGAAACACCATATCCATAGCAACTCTTATAAGGAAAACATTTAATTGCGGTGGCTCACTTAAAATTTCAGAGGGTCAGTCCATTATCCTCATGGTGGGGAGCATGGCGTCACGCAGGCAGACATGGTGCTGGCTACATCTTGATATGCAGGGCACAGGAATTCGACTGAGACATTTGGCAGTATCCTGAGCATAGGAAACCTCAGAGCCCACCCCTACAGTGACACACTTCCTCCAACAAGACCACACCCACTCCAACAAAGCCACACCTAAGAATGTCACACCCTATGAGATTATGGCGGCCAGTTACATTAAAACTACTACACACAAAAAAGAAAAGAAGGGATGGATCTCACCCCAGCCTAAGGCTGTCAGAAAAACGTCCACCACCCTGCTTTATCTTTATCACAACTCTGTGATCAGCACGAGGGGACCAGAGCTCTGTGTGATCAGCACGAGGGGACCAGAGCTGCCCAAGCACACTGGGCCATCTTCTCCATTCCCAGTCCCTTCCCCAGGAGCCCAGGGTTAAAATGGAACTATTCAGTCTGGATGCCATCCTGAATGCAGTTTCTGTTGGCACCAGTGCATTGACTCCAGGACCTCCTGCCTCCCTTACTGTGGGCCTTTTATTCCCTTGAAAGGCCTGGATGGACCTGAGGCCCCAAGCTGGGTTAGTTTCTTTCTCCCTGAAGCAATGCTTAGAATCTCAGTGTCCTGTTGAGATGGTCCCCTCATAAGTCCTAATCTCCCTAATCAGCGCCACAGCCTTCTTAAATGATCTTTCTTTCCCATCTCCCCCAAGACATCCTACTCCTTTGTTCTCAAAAGAATTGATCAGTCCTGATATTCTTCATATGAGAAATCCAGTCTACATCTCTCATTCTTTCCCTCCTCCTGTCCTGCCCTTCTTTCGAGAGTGTGTGTGTGTGTGTGTGTGTGTGTTGTGTCTCTGTGTGGGTACACTCACATGCGCATGTTTGTGATCTAACCTAGAGATCTAAATAGGGTATCTTCCTGCTGTCTGCCTCCCCTCCCTGTCTGAGACAGGGTCTTTCACTAATCCTGGAGCCTTTTTAGGCTAGGCTGGTGTCTCTTTTTTTACTAAATGTCAATCATTCATTTTACCAATAAAGACTCGGGAGCCAGATGCTGGGATAAAAACCTGCTAGCTCAGAGAGGCAGAGAAAGCACTCAGCTGACCATCCTCCTCTGCCATCATCCCAGAAAGAGATTTTTCCTACACCCATCTCAAACAAAACTCCCCATACTCAATGCCCCTCCCTTCTACTTCCTGTGTGTCTACCTATCCATTCTCCTGACTCCTTATTCTCTGTAGTATTTTTTTTTCCTGTCAACTGGCTGGTTGCTCTGCCTCTTAACCTGTGGTTGACTTTATTTAATCCTGTTGACAATATTCAAGCAGAAAACTCTTGGATTAAACATGTGTGCTAGGGCTGAGCCACACCACAACCAGAAAGAGGTTTTTCCAGTAAATAATGCAATCTCGGGGTTCACAGCGTGGTCAAATATCCTGCAACGGATTGGCTGGCTGGTAGTCCCCCAGGATCTGCCTGTTTGTCGGCTCTCAGTCCCTCCTTCGGTACAGGCAGACATTTTGACAGCTTCTTCCACGGACACTCGATGACCCAAACTCAAGCCCTCATGTTGCGTACCGTTCATTTTACCCACCAAGCCACCTCCCAAGCCCCCACCCACCCATTTTCCTCCTCTCTCATTTGAGACAAACTTTTGCCACAATTCTCAATTCTGTCCTCAAACTCCTGGGCACGCCCCTGATCGATCGCAGCTGAAAGTAGAAATTTGAGGTCAATAGGCCCAGCATTGACAGTGACTCACTGAATGACCCTGGGTCCATCATCCAACCCTCTGAGCCTCTGTGTGTTTATCTAAACTTGGCAGTGATCTGTCCGCAGGGCAGCAGGTTTGAGAGGACAAACTAACACGCACTGAGAGGTGCTCTGTCTGAGACAGCAACTGCCAAAGCTGAGACCTAAGGAAAGATCTGCCTTCAGCTGTATCCCAAGGCAACCACTGCAAATATCCCCCCAATTTAGAGCATATAAGCTATGTGACTTCCATGAAGATAATAATACAGGGGCCTAGGATTCATCTCAAACTATCCAGAGATCCTCTTGAGTAACAGACGCGAGCACAAAACACCAGTCTCATGCTGTTCATAGGAGAGGCTGGAGAGATGGCTCACAATTAAGAGTGCTTGCTGCATTTGCCGAGGACCTGGGTTTGCTTCCCGGTACCTGTAGGGCTGCTTACACCATTTGTACCTAGAGTTCCAGGGGAATTTGATGCCCTCTTCTGGCCTTCTTGGGCACTGGATTCATGTGGTGCACAGACGTACATGTAGGCAAAAAACTCATACTCATAAAATAAATCTTCAAAGGAGACCTGGGGTGCTCACCAACATCACTATGAACACAGACCGCTGCAGACCTGAGTCCTGTTTGTGACTGCATAGGCATTGTCGACTGAGCTCTTCCTATGTGGACAGTCTGGGGGATCTGCATTAATAGTAGTAGAAGCAGCTAGGTGTGGTGGTTCACGCCTTTAATCCCAGCACTCGGGAGGCAGAGGCAGGCAGATCTCTGTGAGTTAGAGGCCAGCCTGGTCTACAGAGCAAGATCCAGGACAGGCTCCAAAGGTACACATATAAACCCTGTCTCGAACACACACATCCCCAAAAAAGAAAAAAAAAATAGTAGTAGAAGCAATTGTTGGGGGGGTATTCACCAGAGAACACTGTTTGGACATGGCTTTAAGCCAATAGAAAGTCTTGATTAGCTGGCCAATGATTACACTGGGTGTTTGGAATCTCACTGTAGCCCTGAGCCTTTCTCAGGATGAACTTTTAAGCACACAAAAAAAAACATGTTCTGGGTTGACATACTTTAGTTAACAAGAACAGTTAGCCAGAATCGGAACTACAGAAGCTAAAAAGCAAGGTTAGTACATTTAGAGACTTTCTCAGAACTATGTGGACTGGTGGATTATGTCTTTGTTTTCATTTTGGCAAGTAGTGCTGTCTACATGCAGAGTTTTACAGCCTGAATGGCACTATCATCATGGAGTTAGTTGTGTTAATGTCTGGGGCACTGTTACACAATGATTTATCTAGTGTTTTTGGTTGTTTGTTTATTTTAAAATTTTTTGAAACAGGGTTTCTCTGTGTAGCCCTGGCTGTCCTGGAACTCACTCTGTAGACCAGGCTGACCTTGAACTCACAGAGATCTGCCTGCCTCTGCCTTCCGAGTGCTGGGATTAAAGGTGTGCACCATCACACCAGATCTTTGGGGTTTTTGTGTTTTGGTTTTTTGTTTGAGACTCATACTGTAGCTAGGCTGGCCTCAGATATGCAGCAATCTTTCTGCCTCAGCTTCTCAGTGGCTGGAATTATAGGCATGTGCCATCATGCCTGGCAGTCTTTCTCTGTTTGTTTGTTTGTTTGTTGTTGTTTTGAGACAGGGTTTCCTCTGTGTAACCCTGGTTGTTCTGAACTCACTTTATAGACTAGGCTGGCCTCAAACTCAGAGATCCACCTGCCTCTGCCTTCCAACTGCTGAGATTAAAGGCGTGCGCCACCACCTTCCGCTTGGCAGTTTCTCTTTTTGAAACAATTTACTTATTTATTTAATGTATGTGGGTGGATAGTGATGTGATTTATGTGCACCATATATGTGCAGTGTCTGAAGAAGCCAGAAGAGGCTATTGGATCCCCTGAAACTGGAGTTACAAGTCATTGTAGGCCGGGCGGTGGTGGTGCATGTCTTTAATCCCAGTACTCAGGAGGCAAAGCCAGGTGGATCTCTGTGAGTTTGAGGCCAGCCTGGTCTACAGAGTGACTTCCAGGACAGGCACCAAAACTACACAGAGAAACCCTGTCTTGAAAACAAAACAAAACAAAACAAACAAACAAAAAACCACAACAGGTCATTGTAAGCTGCCTGGTGTCGAACTCCTTATGTATATCATGCTGGTCTCCAACTCAAACAGGGATCTGCCTTCCTCTGTCTTCCTAGTACTGGTTTAAAGGCCTGTGCCATTACAGCCAGCCATTTTCTCTGTTATGCAGCAGAGATATGGCTCAGCGGGCAAATTGCTTGCTTCCAAAGTATTGGGAACATTAGGACTAAGATCCGATCTCCATCACCCATGTAAATGGCAATCCCAGCACTCAGGAGACAAAGACTGGATCCTCGGGCAAGTTGGCTAACTCTCCTAATTGGTGAGCTGCAGGCTCAGCAAGAGCTCAGTACACAAGGTGAAGTGAAGGAGACTTGATGCCAACTTCTGGCCTCCACATGCGCCTGCACTCACAATGTCACCCTCCCCCTACATGCATACACACATATACAACACACACACACACACACACACGATAAAACAATAATTTTAAAAAATGGTTAATTTTTCTCTTCAGTAATCCTGGGGGTGGGGACAGGGCAGCTTGTATATAGTAAAAATGTGGCCTAAGGTGGCATGGCATTCCTCTTTTCTGGTTCTTTGCACACGGAAGGATGTGTCGTTTATGGTTGGGGAGGCAGTGCCATTTTACTAATCTTCTCTTCCTCCTCCTCCTCCTCCTCCTTTTTTTTTTTTTTTT
>CABHPH010132468.1:28530-41390 GCA_902168325.1 Peromyscus nudipes | reverse complement strand
AATTATATTGTAAAATAAAATAAAATAAATTCAAAAAAAAAAGAATGCATGTCCTAGCATCATAGTCCATAGATCTAAACATATTATCATGTTGTAACTGTGAATCAAAGTCATCGAAGTTTTATTAGTGGCAGTTGTTATATATGTAGCTCTATTTGTTAAAAATCCTAAATTATATCTGTAAAGCTGGTGTTTTAGTATAAAACATATAGCAATCATTTAAAATTACTCTTTCAAACTCTTAAGGTTCCATCTACTTCTATGAAAATAGTACTTTTGTATACTATATGTGACACCCTAGATAACTTAAAATATTGGTATGTATTAGAAAGAAGGCTCTAGACAACTCTAGTCCTAACCTGTGAGATGGAGACAATTACATATTTTATAAATCTGTTTTTAATGTTCAGCAGGAAACACATACAGCCATAGAATGCTTTTTATTATTTAATCTAAAACTGAAGTACATAAAAGATGTTTCAAGTCCAAAATCTTTTCTGCTATATTTTATGAAGAATTACACAATATCTAATGCATTCCTTTGTATACCAAATAACTTTTTATTAAAATGCAATAAAATTTTATTATACATATATACTAAATTTCCTTTGACTACCAATGAGTATTTAAGTTGCTTTTTGGCCCTGGTTATTATGCAAATATTCCAAGTTTACTTCAACTTCTTTAGAAGTAAGAATGTTGGGTCACATGGTAATACTATTTTTAACTTTTTAGGATTCCATAAGAGCAGATTTTTACCATTACCATACAAACAAAGAAAGAAGCTGAAGAGTTGTTGGACATGTCAGTTAGCTTGACTATTTCTCCAGTGAACACCTTTATCAATATATCACACTGTACTTACTAATGTACTTATATTATTTGTTAATTCAACTAAAATGATAAGAGCAAAGTAATAAAATTTCACTTTTCATTGTCAAGTTATTGACATGTGCAATACTCAATACTATCAGCTTTTATTCTGCGTAGTTTGGATATTTTTTCTTTTAAAAAATGACTAAGCAGCAGCTGGGGATGTTCAGCTGCCTTGGGGAAACCAAGGTGCATACTTATACATCTTTACTTAGAATGAGTTCATGCCATATATCAGTTCACACGTTCTTCTCCAAATCTGTTTTGACGTATTGTATTTCAAATATCAGGCATGTGGGAATATAACTCTGTACTCTGTGTGTGTGTGTGTGTGTGTGTGTGTGTGTGTGTGTGTGTGTGTATTATGGCAGTGTCAGGAATGGTGTGAATAATGACTCAGTAAATTGAAGTCATCTGCTTCTTTTCCACATGCTTGCTTAGGGCAAGCAGCTCCTTAGGAATTTCTCCCATGTTCCTCTGTTTGTGACCTTGACTCCAAGAGTTCCATCCTTTAAAGGCACTCTTGAGAAAAAACTAGATGACTAATTTATCTATGTTCTGATTCTCTATAAATAGTAGTATATTTTTATAGCATGTTATCAGTAACTATGGTCATGTGCAATTTTTCTTAATATATGCTCTACATTGTTTAAGTCTAGATAAGGAAGAACAAAACAAGAGCTCAGTATTGCATAGACACAATTAACCCCAAAATATGAAAAAGTTCATACACAAATAATCAAATTAGAATTATAAGGGTCAGTGAGAAAGGGTCAGGGCTCATCAGGAAAAGGGCCCTTTCTACCAAGTCTGATAATGTGAATTTGATCCCTGGGTCCCACGGGGTAAAAGGAAAGAACATATCCCCACAAGTTTTCTTTTGACCTCTACACATGTGCCCTGACATGCCCCAGTCTCTCCTCTAAATAATGAAAATTTGAAAAGGTATCGAGAATATTTCACAAAGCCTATTGTTACCTAATATAATTATCAAGATCCAAAGGAAATAAAACCACTCCACCAAGTATTTGGACACTTATTTTCTTTGACTATGTTTCTAAATTTATGCTTCATATATTCTCAGAATTGTATCCAATTTAAGTAAGTAAATGGCTATGCGTCTATGTCAACATGTTTTTCTTTTTAGAGAATGAAGTTTAGCGCATCAGTATAAATAGCAACACTAAGCCGTAAGTTAAGATATATTTTCTGTGTCTATTATTACTTCTAAATAGCTGTGTGGTGAACTTGACCAAGTCATTTGATCTCTCCAACCTTCATTTTCTTCCAAATCATAAATGAGATTTTGCTCACTCTTAAGGTCCCTTAAAATGAAAAACTTCTATTAGCTATTTCGCCTCACTACAGAACCATAAATATTTATTTGTTGGTCCCAGGGAATAAAGTAAGGGGTTATGCTGTCCAATTTTCATGACAATATTTGAAGTAGCTTTCCGGCTTGCTTCTAGAAGCACCAGAAGGCTACAGACAGCATGTCTGGCTCTTTATGGATGAGTTTGGACCACCACTTCCTGACATTTTGTCTTTGGAAGATTTGGTACAAGAAGATTTGACAGTTCAACAAGAAGAATGGGCTTCCTTGGTATTTGAATATATACCGGGTACACAAATACACAATCTTTGTATCACCTTGCGGTGGTCCCCCTTGACACATCTATTGTTAATTTTCATACTCACTCCTTTTAACTATTAGTAGTTGGGATCATATAACATACAAATAAAATGAAATTTCCTTAAAGATAATCTCTGGACAGTTACTCCTACCATACAGGTATGAGAGTTCTTTTTCATTATATATTATTTTTAAATTATAATGTAAAGCACATTTCTTCCTTCCCTTTCATCCCTCCACAGTCTCTCATGTACCCTCCTTCCTATCTTTCAGATTCACAGCCTCTTCTTTCATTAATTGTTGTTGTATTCTTATATACATATGTTTGTACATAAATATTCCTAAATACAAACTACTCAGTCTGTATAATGTCAACGTATAGGTATGCCTCCTAAGTATTTAGAGTGACAACTTCAGGCATCTGTCAGGAACGCCTTGGAATTGTTCTTTGGAATTGACTATCCCGGCTGATTTCAAGCAGACACTCACATTTGTCAAAGGCTTAGGAGACTCTTATCTAAGCAGCATTCAAATCTTTGACATGCTCCCTAGGAAAAGTATATGAAAATAACAAGTAGAAAACATGCGAATATCCTATAGCAGCATTTTAACCTGTCAGCTCGGCCTTTCAAAGAGCCAAATAAACTCAGCACTTACTGTTTTCTCCATAACTATTAATTTTCCTGGGAACAGATAATGCTGAAGAAGATACCGAAACATGTAGAACAGCCATACTCAGCAAAGTGCCATGCCTTCTATACGTTTCCCTGACATGGCCTACTATTCAATCGTTCAAGTAGGTGTGGCACTGTGAATGCCATTACTACATGACAGGACATGCCTGTCTACTAGGCCATTTGTTTCCACTCTGACTGAATTGTATTATAATCATTTTTGAGACAAGCTCCCTCAGAGGAAACTTTTTCTTGTTATTTTACATTTCAGCAACTTTGTGCACTGTGTGCCTTTAATCAGTCACTGATCAGTGGATTCACGTTTTTAGAGCTATGTACATAAATATCTTATAATTAGATATATCACAGGGGAGTGATTTATTTAAACTCTAAGACAAGCTTCATTTTTAAGTTTTCATTTACTTGGCAAATATTGGAGCCTGTTCAACAGAAAGGAAAAGTAATATAAAATTTATGAGCAAAAAAATCTATCTCTTACTGAAATTGCTCATATTAGAATCAGCTCTCTAATAAAAAAAGGAGACAGGAAATATCTCATTGTTTTACATCCCATGAATGGTCATTTTTAAATGACATTGATAAGAAATTCTTCCTGCAATAAACTATTGATCTAACCCACCATAAAGGCATGGGGAACATGACATACTAACAAAAGAACATTGGAGTGCCTATTTTTCCTTAATAATGTAGATACATCAATTATATTTGTTTCTAGAGAAGGAAGAAAAAAGATACCATCTTATGTGGTTTTTCTCATGGTCTTCATACACACATTCTGTTCAATATGCTGGAGAAAGGAAACATGAAATAAAAAATGTAGAAATAGAGTAAGTATATTAAAATCATATATAAAATATTTTACATTAACTTACAACAAACAATTTAAAACCAATTTCTAATCTAAAATTGATCTGAAAAGAAGAATGAAATGACTAATAAGACAATTGTTCCCAAGTTTTTTCTTCATAAACAGGAAGTATTTTTAAAAAAGGTGATTTTCCCTGTCAGGAAATCTGCCAAATAATGTTATATTAGCCCAAAATTCCTTCCACTTACCAATCTGTGTTTCTCAAAGGCCTAATAATGAGCTCCATCTTTAAATTTCCTTATGTCCTGTTACCTGGTAAATTTCTTTCTGAGTATTTGGTTGATTTATTTGTTTTTCCTGCTGGGTATTGAACCCAGGGGTGTCAGTTGAGCTTATCAGAGGTCCGCCAATGAGCTGGATCCCCATGCCTGTTGGAGCAATTTCTATCAATTCTCCTTCTACTCATGTTAGTTGTCTTAGAGCTCTATTACTATGATAAAACACCATGACCAAAAGCAACTGGGGGAGAAGTGCATTTGTTTCAATTTACAACTCTACAACTTGGTCACTCTCTATCACAGAGGAAGGGCAGGGCAGGAACTCAAGGCAGGAACCTGGAAGCAGGCACTGAAGCAGACATCGTGGAGAAAAGCTCCTCACTGGTTTGTTCCTTACTGGCTTGCTCAGTCTACTTTATCATATAACTCAGGACTATCTGCCCAGGGTTGGCACCATACCCTGAGTGGCTGGGCCTTCCCCCATCAACATTGATCAAGAATATGCTTTACACTTTATTTATAGGTCAATTTTTTCTTAATTGAAATAGATTTGTTTCATACAATATATTTTGATTATGGTTTCCCTGGGTCCAACTCCTCCCAGATCCTCCCCACCCACCCAAATCCATACCTTTTATTCTTTCTCTCTTCTGAGAAAACAAGCACACAACTAAAAAAATTAGATAAAATCAAAACAAAACATAATAGAACAAACATATAAACAATCAAAAGATGAAAGAGAGAGAGAGAGAGAGAGAGAGAGAGAGAGAGGAGAGAGAGGAGAGAGAGAGAACACACCATAGCCAGCAGTAGATGAACAGCAAAATGAATTCAATTGTATTTTTAGACTCATGATACTTTGTCTGGACTTTTGTTTTTTCCTCACAAGTCCTCTGCTTATATATTATAGGTTCTGGTTTTGTGTCTTTATAGGATTTCTATGTGTGCAAGTGTGTGTGTGTGTGTGTGTGTGTGTGTGTGTGTGTGTTGTGTGTGTGTGTGTGTGTGTGTCTATATGCTTCTTATAGGCTAATCTTAAGGAGTCAGTTTCTCAATTAAGAGTTCCTCTTCTTCAACTACTCTAGCTTGTTTCAAGTTTACAAAAACCAACCAGATATTAATAAAGACAAAATTTCAAATGGGACAAAAATTTCTATGAAGTTATGCTAATGAATGTGAGAATGTTTCATAGGAAAGCTGAAACACAGAACAAGGAATTGAGTTTTGGTGAAGGAGTAATAATCAGAGTAGGTTTAAATATGAAAGTGATAGACTAAACAGGAACTATCTGCCTCAAGTCAGAGAGGATCATGGGTAGTCTTATTTGAGTACCAGGGGCAAAAATGACAGCAGGTTTTTGAGGGCTCAGCAAATAATTAATGTTTGCAGAACAAAAAAGGGCAGGGTAGATGGAACAGAGGCAGCTTGAGCTGGAGTTAGTGGACACCAGTGGTCACACTGAGCTGTGAATGTCTTCTTACAGTTTTGAGCACGTGTCTTACAAGTAAAGACATGCAGCTATATGGTCCTAATAGGAGCAACAGCTTTGAATTTTTACTGTGTACAGTATGAGTACTAAATGGGAGACCCAGAGAGAGCTGGGGTATATTGAACAGTGTATGTTACTCCTGCTCTTCAAAGAAGCAGAGATTAGGTATGTGGGAAAAGAATGCTGGAGAAACTCAAGAGTCATTATATGGTCATACTGACCTGACCTTTGTGAAGAAGAGGTGGAGACTATGAAGGTGGATGAGTGGGAAAGTCTCAGCCTGCTGGTCAAGAAGATTGATGGAGCGCTCTTGAGTATAGTCTCTCAAGTGAGTCTTCAATGTCCCAGAAACAAGCCTTTATTATTTATTAATATATTTATCTAATAGCACATGAAGTAACTAAGATTTACCACATGATGGATACCAAATATGCAATATGAGGATGATATAAATATATGGAAATTCTGAACTGAAACATTAAATAAGTATTTACTTCTTTCCCCTACTGGTGAAATTATTAAGGCCACTCCATGTAGTTAAAAGGGAGGTTTATTTTGTGGGGTAACTTACAAGTGAAGGGATAAGTTGCAGTATCTGGGAAAGGTGTAGTGCAGTCCGGTGGTGTTCTCTGAAGAACTCTGCTCAGTCCACCTTCAGTGTCCTGGGTCCAGGAACAAGAGAGTGTGCCCATTCGGATCTTGGGTCTTCAGGGTCCTCTCTCAGCCCTGCCTTGTAGGCATGACAGTTACTGAAGCCTCAATGGGGGTTGGAACTTCCAGATCAAAGCTAGAATGGCTACCCACTACATTCCCCACCCCCTTGACTTTGATAGAAAAATACTAGCACTTTTCTCTTTGGCAAGTGTGATGATTGATCTTGATTGTCAGCTTTACAATATTTAAGATCACCTAGGAAATACAACTAGGCATATCTATAAGCTCATTTCTAGGGAATATTAACTGAGAAGACTTACCTTCAAAGTGGGGAGCACTTTCCAACAAGCATAAAAGTGCACAAGGAACACTAGTGTGAACCTGGATACATCCATTTCTCTCACAGTAAGTGTACCTGGAGCTGATATCACAGAGCATTGTCTTTGGCTTTCCAACAGAGACTCATCACTATCCACTCTCCTAAGATCCTCCAAGCTGTCGGTGTGAGGTCAGTGGTGCTGAGACATTCAGTTTCCTGGACTGAGCAACTCCCTAATTCTCAGCCTCAGCATGAAGATGGTCATGATTTAACTACTCAGTCCCTGTCACGCAAGCCAATCTGTCTCCACTTACAATATGCATGTATTAAATTGGTTCTGTTCATTTATAGAACACTACCTAACAATGAAGAAAAGACTCTAGATGCAATCATTTACTCATTGTCTCAAGAGCCCCTCTCTTCCTCATGGGAGGAAATGTTTCATTCTGGAGGAAATTGCTCACATCAGTCTTCCTTGTATTTTAAGAGAATAAAATTAATAAAATAGTGGTCATTTCTCTATTCATCCATGATGACTGCTGTATGGCATATCAAATGTAAAGAGAAGGCATTCATTGAAAATACCCATCATTTCTTTTCTAAACATGTCTTTGTTTAAACATAGTTGTCTAGATAAATTTATTTATTTGTTTATTTTATATTCAGGCCACAGTTTCCCCTCCTTCCTCTTCTCCCAGTCCCTCCCCCCACCTCTTCTCTGTATTCTCCTATTTATAAAATATGTGAAACCTTGAAATTATGCTTTTTCCTTCCTTAGCCCTCATATCCAGTGTTGTCTAAGCATTAGCCCTATCTAGCACTATGTTTTTTTCTAGTTATACTTTTTGTAGGAATTTTATTGCTGCATAATAGATTAAGCTGCAATTTTTTTCTTCATGATTTCATGGTTTTTGTCTAATGTGCTTTTCTGTTTTCCCTTCCAAATATAACAAACACTGTGTTTGTCAATTAATTTTTTTATTAGTTCTTTGATACTTTCCTACCAAATGTTTTAGTCATATTCATCCTCGTTCCTCCAAGTCTTCCCAAATCCACCCCCCTCTTCCCTTCCCTTCCCACTCCACTCCATGTCCCATTAAGGCCAATTTGTGTTATCCAAATATTAGATGGGTTGCCTGCCACCGGAGCATGGTCAATTTATCAGTGGATCTACTTCCTTTTTACACTTCTTCTCCCAGCTTGTAGAACTGCCAGTACTTGAGTTCAAGCTCCTCTTCAGACCAAGTTTCAAATGATCCTTTCTGTGTCTGCAGTTCTCACTAATTCCAGGTTAGACATCCTCATTCTAAATTCAAGAAGCACAAGACTGGGCACTGTGGTTTATTGCATTTCCTATCATTCTGTTCAGCCCCATTCTTTGCATTAACACCCCATACCCTCTATATCTCTAAACTCCCGTGTTATCAATACCAGATACAAATATCACTCCACAAATCGTCCTTCTAAATGCCAAATCCTCTTTCCCCTCTTTCTACATTCTGTTTCCCTTGTCATTGAAAAAAGATATATTGTCACTCATATGCTGATGCTTCTTGATTTCCAATGAATAATGTCCTGATAAATTGAAACTCCATTGTAAACTATAACATCCTAAGTAAAAAATGTACTAATACATCTAACCTAATGAATATCCTTGCTTAGCAACATGGTTGATTAGGGTTGGCTGCTTCCTCTCCTGGTGAGAGAACTGTCTGGGATTGACGATTCTCCTGCTCAGTGCACTGTTATTCTTCTACATGCTGCTATTCTGGAAAAGGTCAAAATTCATAGCCAGTTTCGTTGGAATGTTTAACACTTTGCACTACTCTAAAGTTAAAAAATCCTAATTCTAATCATTTGAAATCTAATACTGTATGTAATCTTTTGTGACTTTAATAGGTTTGCAAACGTCTAATGAAATCTGCAATAAAGCCTTTAGATGGGTTCCAATTATGTTTCCTTTCTCTACTGCACACTAAGTGACTTGTACAGCATTGCTTTACACCAACCAACGTAGCAAGGCCAAGGAACACTGCCAGTGTCTGTCTGTTAATCATTGTAAAGATTCATGTAGATGCTGCTGTAGCAATTCAATGATTTGTTATGACTGTTCAGAGGTATATTTGGGGCTTCTATTTAAGAAAAAAATAAATAAAATCACAGTAACATTTTCATGTGAAATGAAACAATTACAGGGAGTTAGTTATTCAAAGAGGTGTCTAATTGTGCCTTCCTCTTCTATTCATGCGGAGGGCTTCTTCTAATTTCAACCCTCAGTCTTGTTATTTAGAGGAAAGACAGTAGAACAAAATCCACTCAGGTTCTCAGTTGCTATGCAGCTTAAGATCATTTCATTTGAATATACTTAGAATTCCATGTAGCAAGCACATTAAGAGGATTACATCGTCCCTCAAAGCAAGCTCATCTTCCTTAGGGCAAAACCAATAATCAACTACCATGGTATTTAAGATTACTAAGTTTAGAGGCCTTTTTAGAAAGTCCATTTAAAGATTTCAAAGATTTACTTCTCTATAATGAGATCATAAATTCCATTTTTGTGTCACTTGGGATTTGTAGCATCAAGAACATCGCTGCAGAATAACAGAGGAAAAAAATAAAAGAAAACTGCAAAGCACATTGGGAAAGTCGTATCATTGGCCTTCCAAATAAAGTGCCTGGTACTCCTGTCAGACAGCTGTCTCACCAATACTAGCTTAAGAGTTTCTAGAACTAACAGCAGTAGGGCAACCGACATAAGAGTATACAAATGAGAGTTTAAAGTTTACTTTGTGGAACAAGCATGGACCTCTTTATTACAATTAGTTTGAGAATGATTGATTTTCTATATCAATTTAAAGCAGGCATAAAATAGTGGCTTGAACATGCAAAGTCTGGCTAGGGGTAGCAATGCAATGAAGAAAAGATCGACACACAGCCATCCATACATTGAAGTTGGAATCAGGTGGGATTTTCTAATCATTACAGCCACAATCTGCAACCTAGGCATATTTATTATGTACAGAACAGGAGGAGGGTTCAGCTAATTTTGGTAGGTAGTCTCTGCAGGTGAGGGGTCTCATGCTATTAACATTCAGGCTGAAGGAGCTAAAGTTGCTAGTCTTTGTACATACTGATCAATCATTCATAAACACACATGCTCAGCTCCCAAGGAAAGCTTTGCCACCCCTCTTGAGATTGGCTCATACGAGTAATGATTTTGCCAACGTACCATGGGCCAATTGGTCTCAGAGTCCTTGACAGGTTGTGTTCATGTCAAAATACACATTCACTCAGGACTTTGCTCACTCATGGTTTCCTGTGCTCCCTACAAAGTATACAGGAGGAACACTTTCTGGAAGTAATGGTGTAGATTGATTGAAGCCGGCAGCACATGACAGATGGAAAATCAACAACAAAAAACCTTGAGTGCCAAATGTTAACCTCCAAAAGAGATGAAATATTTTGAGGAATATATACATTTTATTTAAGAAAAATTGCTTCATGGATAAATGTTTTCTTTTATTTCATTTTATATACTTGTTATTTTTAGTCATTCTTCAAGTATGAATCTGGATATCACTCTTGATCTTAGGTATGAAATGCCTAAGCTTGCCTGTTTCTCTGTAATAAAGCATGCCTGGGCAAGCTCCTCCAGCTTTCTAAACTTTCATGTGGACTGTGAGGCCTCTCAAAATATTTATTTCTTATTCACTTGCTTTTATCTCTTCTGTCTTAATTACTTCACTATTGCTGTGATAAGATACCATGATCAGGTAACTTATAGAAGAAAGAGTTTATTGGGGATTGCATTCTAGAAGATGGGAGTCCATGACCATCTTGTATGGCAGCAGGAAAGCAGGCAGATGTGGTGCATAAACAGGAACTGATAGTCTACATATTGATACATAAGCACAAGGTGAAATAGCTAATTGGGAATGGTGAAGACTTTTTTAAAACCTCAAGTCACACTCCCAGTGACACACCTCCCACAAGGACATACCTCCTAATCCTTCCCCAACAGTTCCTCACTCACTGGGGACTAAGCATTTAAATATATGATCCTATGAGGGACATTTTCATTTAAACTACCACATCTTGTCAGACAAGAACTCATGTAAAATTTCAGTTCCTGAGAATCTTTAAAATAGTGAAATTATAGAGTATGCAGGAAGCCAAAAATGTAAACTTGGTTTAGTTCTGCTACCTTGAAGCCTGCCCCCTGTGGCATACATCCTGCAGCAAGGCCATGACTCTTACATCTTCTGAAACAGCACTACCAAGTGGGGAGCAAATATCCAAATGCCAGGCCCATGGGGGACATTCTCATTCAAATAGCTACAGTTAGGATTTCCACTGAATAATTTTTGGATGCACATAATCTCAAATACAAAGGCAGAAGTAAGCTTGATACTCACCAAGAACAAAACATTGAGTAAAGTTGTAGATTGAACTTAAAGGCTTGGGAGAATATACAAGGAGTAAATGCTAAGGAAAAGTGACCTGTGGAGTTTGTGAGGCAGAACAAGGAAGTTAAGTTTTGTTTTGTGATCATGGTGTCACCCTAGTGGTAGTGGATTGTGCGGGCCCACAAAGGCTCCATAGTAAGGCCTTATTCAAGGTCAGAAAGTCAGAGCTTGCTTTACTCAGCAGGGCTGCATAATAGGATAATTAGGCTAAAGGTGTGGTTATCAGGTGTTTTGAAGGGTCTACACTTGTTGGTACTTGTGTTTATACCTTGACCTTGAAAGGGGGAGTCTTTTGCCCCTCCCCTTGCTGATGTATAAAAAAAATCCCATCATGAATAAACTTGGGGCCACTGAGTATTGACCCAGGGCCCTCCTGAAGCTATCCTGCATCTCTTTTTCTCAATTACTCAATTTCCTATTATTTCTCAATTACTCCCTCCTCCCTCCAAGAATCGTTTGACAGTTCAGAGATGGACCCCAACAGTAGATCTGGAGAAAATGGGAAGGGAGAGCTGGGAAGAGTGGAGGAAGGGGAAACTGTGCTATGGATGTATTGTATGAGAAGTCTATTTTCTTTTCTTTTCTTTTCTTTCTTTCTTTCTTTCTTTCTTTTTTTTTTTGGTCTTTTGTGTAACAATCCTGGCTGTCCCAGAACTCACTTTTTAGACCAGGTTGTCCTCGAACTCACAGAGATCCTCCTGCCTCTGCCTCCTGGATGCTGGGATGAAAGGTGTGTGCCACCATGCCCAGCTGAATCTGCTTTCAATAATAATAAAAAATGTTTTGTGCAGTATGAAAAGTCATTGGGTTTCTTTATACAAGGAAGTAGTGTGACGTGATTTATATTTGAGAACGACCCAATCAGTTGACCAATTGGAAATTAGTGTAATCTCTATAAGTGGCTCAAGCCAGTCTTCTGAGTTGATATTCTGATACTCTTTATTTTAACTAGAGATTACCAGCATTAGCCACTAGCGTAGCGATGTGTCAGTTAAGGGAAGCAGAACAAAATCTTTACTACAGATACATTTGTTAACACAGAGTTTCTAATAGCTGTAAAACTCAGAATTCTCATTTAAATGAGCTTGATCCATGTTTTCCTGTGAGTTATATTCTAGAGAGGAACTTGAGAAAGTAAAATATTGAACAAAGCGCCATTAATCCCTATGCCTAGAGGAAGCTAATTCTGAGTTGCAAATAAATGAATTGTAACAGGGTGCCTCAAATGATGTCTTCTAGACATGGTATTTCCAGTACACTCACAAAATCACTGCAGCTGTTATTGTCAGCACAAGACAAACCTACTACTGTGCCCATCAACATTTCCTCATTGATAGGGAGAATCCAAGAGACATCTCTCTCTGATGCTGTTATTGGCAGGCAGCTGGGGGAGGTGGGGTCATTTTCTCCGATGTTGTAAACATTCCTAAGTTGCCATTGCTCCAGTAAATGACTTCCTACCCATGCAGACAAGAAACTCTGTGGGTCACATACAAAAAGGAGATGCGCCGGGCGTTGGTGGCGCACGGCTTTAATCCCAGCACTTGGGAGGCAGAGGCAGGCGGATCTCTGTGAGTTCGAGGCCAGCCTGGGCTACCAAGTGAGTTCCAGGAAAGGCGCAAAGCTACACAGAGAAACCCTGTCT